>BQNB010050644.1:0-41410 GCA_026074375.1 Tanacetum coccineum
AAGTGATTTGGGAGTAAAAAAAAATTACTAGTGGTTTGTTGTTGTGGTTTTTGGTTCGACAGGAAGCAAAAGGAAAAAGGGGAAGCAAATTTTTTTTTTTTTGTTAATTTGTTGTATAATATTTTGTACAAGTAAAGGTAAAAAAAAATGTATACTTAAGTTTTAGGTAGATTTTTAACAAGGATTCGGCCAAACGCGGATAAAAATCGAAAAGTACTAAAATAAAAGTAAATAATATCTCGAAATTAAAATATAAAATTGTTGATTTCTTAAATGATTTGACGGATAAATATCCAAAGCACGATGCGAAAATAGCTAAAACGACGATTTTTATCAAGTCGAGCAAAAAGAATAAAAACGATTTCTTCAAAAAATAGAAAATAAAATAGGGCTCGGTCTAAACATTGATCTTAAATTCGGGTTGTTAAATATAAGCTTCAGGAAAAAAACCAATCAAGCTCTTTCCTCAAGGATCTTCACATTGATGCTTCATGACTTGCCTTATAAGATCAACCAAACAATCAATGAAGCTGTCAAAGGGGTTGTTCAAATAGCACTTCAAGCTCCACTTAGAGAACGCTTCAGAGACCTATCCGAAGCTGACATGAAAGAAATTCTTTATGATTGGATGTTTAAAAGTGGTACTGACAGATCTCACCCTGAACATGTTGCTCTCTATGAAGCTCTGAAGGCCTCTATGGAGCGTGATAACTAGGACAAGTTTCTTGCAGAAAAGGAAAAGTCACGTAAAAGATGTCAGGATGACCAAGATCCTCCTCCACCTCCTACAAAAGAGTCAGAAAAAAAGTAAGAAGAAGAAATAGGACTCTGATGCATCTGGTTCTAAACAAACTCCAGCTCAGACGTCCTCAGCATGGAAGACATCTGACACAAGAGAAGCTCCCTTTAGCTCCTCCAAGCAAAAGACTACCCCTTAATCTAAACAACAAGTTGATGGCATTTTAATACCTGATGTTGAGCATATCTCAGACTCAGAGGATACATGTGTTGCTCATCTTCCAAAGATCAAGACAAGACCAGACAGGTTGAAGCCTGTTCCTGAGGAAGACAAACTCGAAACTCCAGAACTAGACTGGGTCATTCCTCCGAATGATTTACCTGAACCTGAGAACAACTGGGCCAATGCCTTTGCTACATCGTAACAAGCTACTTCAGAAAATAAGCTACTTCAGAAAACTGGTGATATGGGATCATTCATTAAATGGTATTGCCGACAGATTGAGAAGTCAAAGCTCAACAAAGCTGATTTGGAAGGTCCAGCTTACAAGGTAGTTAGAGCATTTCACTCAAACAACATTTCCCTCCAATTTCAGATGGAAGAGTGTCACCTGCTGCTTACAAATCAGATTGATTTGGTTAACCCAGAGGGTCACCGGGTTGTACCTGGCGTGAGCAAACCTTTACCTCTAGGAGGTACACCTGGTCAGGTAACAATTCAACCATAATTCTTCTTCAATAAGGATCTGGAATATCTTGTCTCAGGCAGCAAAGAAAGAAGGAGCGCTCTGTCTATATCCAAGCTGAAAGCAACTAACTATCCAGACTTTAGGCTAGAAGAACTCGTACCATTACTGTGGATTTAAAGTGGACAAGAATACGATATAAGTGCAACCTATGGTATTTCTCATTGGTGGTTTAAGCGCAAGGAATTCTATATTACCAGACATAGTGCCCCCTCTGATCGTCGTGTAGTCATATCTCACATGCGGATTCTCAGTGTTATAAGTCTCAAGACAATATCTAGATACGGCTACACATACTTGAAAGAGATTGTTCTATGTAGAGCTGGCTACAATGAATACAAGATCGTAGAATCTGATTTCAAGAATCTGCATCCTAATGACTCTGAAGACATGTACCTGCTTCATGTTCAAGGCAAGATCAACCATCTGTCTAGATCCGACAAAGTTAACCTGTTCAACGCAGTCAACATGTGGATTAGGAACATTGTTATCAGAAAACATGTGGAAGACTTATAACTCAACATTGAGAGCTATTAGACGAAGCTCAACCTTACAGAACTGAATTGGGATGCCTTTTATTTTCTCTTCAAAGAAGATTACACCATTGTTTCCAAGCCAAGGGCCGTAATCTATATAGATAGGAATGATCAGAAGAAGATGATGAGGGAGACTGAGGTGCACAAGTTCAGTGATGGCACATTGACTAGAATTTTAGAAAGGCTGGATCACATGGTTAAAGACTTGAGGCTGTTCATGTATAATCCGGGCATAGAGAAAAAAAACTGGTCAGAGGACGATAGAAGAAGGAGTAAATAGTTTATGATTAGGAGAATTTTCAGGAGTCTCGAAAGCTTTACGAGTGAAAGGTTAAGAGATGTTGACTACAGACTTATCCAGAGAACTGAATGATTTCATCATTCCGATACTCAGGTCAATATAATCTTATTTTATATAATATATCTTGTACATTATTATAAGTATGTAGTGTATCTTTAGGTGTTAAGTGTCAATGTATAAAGTTTTTTCATGAGTTTTTTGTTAAACTCAAAATCTTTCAAATTTTTTATACTTGACACTCACACGTACCCTCATAGATTGAGAGAGAGCATTAATATGTTCCCTATTCGGCTTGTGAATAATCAACACATTTTTCTCCTAGTTTTCTAACATATTTGAGTCCATTGATATCCAAAGTATCAAAGGGTTTGAAATTTTTGATAAGAGGAGAAAATATGATTTAAATATAAAAACTGATAAAAATGTGATTTTGTGGACTCATGTGTATACTCCATCCTCCTTGTGCTAAACATTTTCATTTATCGATGTACATGTTGAGGGGGAGCGTTTCTAAAAAGCAAAAACAATCGAGGTACAGAAAGCTTTGATATTTATATCACACGTACTTGATTAAGTTTTTCAATTGACTTTATGGCAAGGTGAACAGTCCCAAAAAGACCGACCATGTATTTACTTTTATTGGAGTTATAAGGTTGGTAAGGTTAGGTATTAGTTCCCATGATCCAGCCAGGACCGAAGGGATCTACCTAGGGACAATCCACTAGTTAGTGTATAAGTCCTTAGGTATGACATAAAAAAGGAGTAAAAGTGAGAATAAAGGAATAGTGCCGACCTGAGATGGAGCTAGTACTGGAACAAACCCAACAAAGTACTAGGCATGAAGTCTCGGTAAGCACTAAATGGGTTGAAGAATAAAAAAGAACTGTAAGGATAAAGGGTGAAAAGAAAGAAGCCCTCCATACACTTAGGCAGAAACCGAGTTAATACATCTGCCGTCAGAATCACAATGATGATTGCTGACATTGAAGAAAGCCATCATGGACCTAGTGATGCAATGTACAACCCTCCCTAGCTACTCAGAATCTCTCAAAAGATTTTTGTTTCATTTCTCACAGAGACTAAACACGTTATCTATTGACTTTCTCACTCCGAGTTAGTTGATGTTGAAAAGGTGGCAGTCCGCTCTAGCCTCCGATCACTAAAACCAAAACCCACAATTGAGTCTAGAGCCAAGAGATCATCAATTAGTCTCGTTAGGACACTATTCCATGTTTACTTGTCATTCACATAATGTGAAAACAAGGATTATCATAAGAGTCCTACGCATTATCCTTGTGGTATTTCCAGAACTTCCGAGTGATACTTAAGTATACACAATGAAGATGGAAATCCTGTTTGAGCCAACATCAAACAAGCTCATGGTAGGTGACTTATGAGATCCTTAATAGGTCAAACTTGTGAAACTGGATATCGACTCGGTCCAGCTTATGAATTGACGGTTGATGAATTTTGATAAAAGCTTAAAAATTTCGACGTGTTACAAAAACACTTTCTCAAGTAACACGTCTATTGATTTTCAAATCAATTTTTCTCTTCAATCGGTGAGACTTTGTCTAACTGATTCACTCATACTATGTTGTCTGCTTTGAGACGCTTCGGTATTGAGAACGGCTAGTGCAACTGCGAAACCCTATCAAGGAAATTCTTTAGAATTCTACCTGATCACAGGCAATATTTATACTAATAAACGTGGAACCGTGGTTATTACAACCGTATTCGACGAAAGTGAACAAAGACTCTTTTGTTTATTACTAAGGTAAACCTGTAGGTATTCTCGACGGTAGCAGCTGGTGGTCGGACAGTCAGATTCATAACCACATGCTCATACTCGACCGACACATCCAAAGACATCATGCAAGCTCAAGTATATGTTTCAAAGCTTCCACAACTCTAATATCACACGTCCTTCTTGAAGTGACCAAGTATTAAAGTTAAAAGAACTTCAAGAACAAAGAATATTCAAGCTTTCAAGATCAAGAAAGGTATGAGCATATCAGTCTAGATGTCACAAGAACAAGATGGCAAAACACCACAAGATGATGATTAGAAATTACTTTTGGTTGATGATCTCAAAGAAGCTCAAGATCACACACAAGTCGAGTTAAGGAAGAAGCTCAAGATTAAAGATCACTTCATCCAAGTACAAGATATCAACTGAAGAATAAATGACTACGAGCTGGAACACAAGAACAATCATAAGATTTCTGAGCTTAAGATTAGTATTTTCTAGGGTGACCTCCCTTAGGGGGAGATTGTTAGATATAAGAAAAAGACTCGGTCACCTCGTGTATTTTACAGTTTAACATAGCTCGTAGTCAATAGTTAATCGTATGACATTCGGTAATGGGCCGGGTAATAAACCCAACATGTAAGCCCTTACCCATGGCCAAAGGGCCGGTTTTTGTAACTCCTATATAAGTCTCTTCAATTCATTATACAAGTTCTATTTTCTCTTACTAGAAAGTTTTCTCTCCTACTTTCTCTCTCTAAGATTCGGCTATACCCATAATCTTCCATTATGTTATGATTTCCAATATCCTACAAAATTTGTGAAATGAACCGCGAATCGAATTTGTTAAATAAACGTAATCGTAAATTGGTTGATTTGGAATTTGTCACCATCATTTTCTATACCTATACTCGATTTGTCAAAACTATCTTCATATGAACAATCCATGTATTATGAACTAATCCAAACAAGTGTTGTCTTTTACTTATTGAATTTGCTTGATTATCATTTTTGTGTTATTAGTTGCTTATATGGTATTTAGGCTTGTGACATCCTCTTTACCATCTTCATATTTCTTATTACTTAGATTCTTCACAATTGAAAAGACCCAAATCCTAGTGAACGACTTTGTCTTACCACAACAACTAACTACATACGAAAGGGTAATACTTGCTCGTTTGTTCTTAGCTTTATCCGGTAATTCGTGTTATAATTTTAAAACTAGTAGTCGCGAGATACATCAAGTTTTTGGCGTCGTTGCCGAGAATTTATAGTGTTTTTATGTGTTTTGAATCTGTGTATTTTGTTTTTTTATCATTTCTGCTTAATTTGGCTTGAGAAAAAGTCACCCAAAATCACTCAGACCGAACCAGCCGCCTGGCTACCGGCTCGTCGACCCAAAGAAATCATCCAGCCGCCCGGCTAGATAGCTCTGTCTGTCGACTGGGAACTTCTGATCAAAAACTAATTTTTTTTATTTTCTAAAACCTGTTCTACCTCGTTTCCTCAGTTCGAGCCTTACCAAAAACCAGTTCATAGCTGCGTTTTGACTTGATTAAACCCCTGTTTGTCGAGAAAAAACCGACTATACCCCTTTCGTTTTAATCAAACCCAAAATACCCGAACTAAACACTACCCAATCGTCCCGTTTCAAACCCTTTGTGCCACTTTCGTATTTTTATCCGTCCGGTTTGATCCCAAACCCCAATGGGTAGAACCCGAAGTCATTCAAACCACTCGGTTTGATTGATTTGGTATAATTTTTAATGTTTTTCTTTTTAATTGTTTCTAGCTTTGTTAGAAAATAGTTTTTTATAAAGTTGTCTTTAGTATAAGATTTGAAAAAAAAGTTAGTTAGTGAGTAAAAAAAAAGTGTTTTGTTTAGTCATCTTGTCAACTCGTTTGTTTTAATACTTTTGTCGTTATTATAAAACGTATTTAAAAAAAAGCAGTCTAATAAAAAATAAAATAAATAAGTCTATTAAAAAGTGTCTATTAAAAATAAATGTTTCGTCTAAATCTTCTCATAGTTATTGTATTAGTAAAAATAATAATAGTAACATTTTTTTCTAATAGTTGTTGAGGTATTTTTTTACATCATATAAAAAATACAAAAATATTTTTCCTTTTAATTAAAGTTAATCTTTTTATGTTTACTTTTTAATACCTATGACGTTTTGTAAATCGCTCCGGGTTTGTATAAACCCACATTCTTGGGGTAAACATCTCGCTAGTCCGTTCCGCGAATTAAACGTAAAATTAAAAAGAGAACTAAGTCCGAAAAGTCATCAAACGCACCTCTCTGTTAGATGCGATGTTTGCTAAGTAGTAATCATACGAAAGCTAATAAGAATAAAGGAGAGGAGCTAGAGAGTATTTTCATCATTTTCTAAATTTTCATTTCCAAGGGTAAAATAGAAATAGGAGGGAGAAGTGAGATTACAAACTACAAGACTTGTATAAATACTCCTCCAAGATCAATATTTATACTTATTACTTATCCTATTCTATTTTCCTAAACTTAGTCAAATCTTGGTCAACTTTACTTAACTTTGACCAAGATAGACTTTATTACATCATAACTACTAATAAAACTATAAACTAAACTAAGACCAATCAATAATAATAATTAACACTTTTATCGTTCCTAACAATCTCCCCCTAAGGATTGAATATTACAGACACTTCATCGTCGGTAGAATTGGTATTCCATTCATAAAAGATTGCTTTTTATTTATTTTCTTTCCAAAATATCTTTTCGGCATGTTTCTCCCCCTTTAAGAGGACCAACATCGTAATGTTGGTCATCGTGATATGTGAAAAAAATTATGACTTTTCAAACTTGCTTTCAAAATTTCCCATATTTTTGGATCAGTTGCTTGATCTTGATGTTTTTCCTTCATATTCAGATACAGTTGTTGTTGAAGATCAGCATATGATTTTGTAGCAGTTGAAGAGCTTGTTTTGGGATAAAGATTGAGAGTTGTATTCTGCATGTACTGACATAATAGTTCTTCAATCATCTTTGGTCCATGAGCGGCAAATTCTTTGGATACCATATCAGATATGTCAACAGGAGAGACTTCTCGATCCTTGTCAACTGCAAACTTTACCAAACGAGGCATCTCTGTTTTAATCATTGCATTTGTCTTTGCTATTGTCAGCTCAAGAACAACCGTGTTGTAGTGTTTTAGAACTTCCTGAATCTTTTCCACGAAGAACTCTTAAGTGATAAATTTTTTCTTGATATGAGAACGAATTTTTCCTCTTCGCCTACTCATGCCAGCAATACTTCCTGGTAGATTTCTTGTTTTAATAGTGAAAAAACTTTTCTTATGTTTTGTTGCGAAGGAAGTCTTGGATGTTGTAGTAGTTGTGGGAGAAATATTATCAGTCAAGTCCTCTGAAATTGTTTTATCTAAAAAAGAAACATCCATAGGGGATCTAATGGGTGAGGGAATCTGTGTCTGGTTCTGCTAATTCCTAATCTCCTGACTACCTGACATATTAGCAACCTCTTTTTACTTAACAATGTCATTAGTTTTCTCAGTTTCAACATTTGTTTCATTCGGAACTTCCTTTTCAACAATATTATGTTCTTTTCCAACTTCTTCATTTTCCTTCTCTTTCATATCCTGTTCAACTTCCTTTTGTTTCTTAGTTTCATCATCATTAGACACACGTTCCGGATTTTCCTTTTGACTCTCGGGCTCTATTTTACTTCCGGTGTCATCAACATCAGCACCTTCATCATTTAGTATAGAATCAACAAATATACTTGCATATGATTCTTCATCTGTATTTCCTTCAACCATTTTATCAATCTCCTCCTCATCTAGTTTTTCTTAAACTTTAGCTATATTTTTTTAGCCTTAGGAATCAAAGCAATTTTGTGAATAACTAGACTTAGAAGAGTTGCTTCAGCTATTGCATCTCTTTCTCTATCATCTCCAGGAGGTAGAATCGAAGGTATTGGTTGTTTCTTCTTGATAATTCTTCTTGGTAAACTATATTCTCCAGCAGTCTGCTTCCTCTTCTTCATCTCCAGAGGATTAGCAGAAATGGTAGGCGACCTATAGGCTCTAGGTGTATTCCTATTCGTTCCTTGGGTAGAAACAACCGGTTGCGGTTGATTCATTAGAATGGATACCTTTATGAACACCGTCTCATACTCCTTAAAGTCATCAGTCTCCCTAACCTCTGTTGTTAAGAAAACATCTGGAATCAGCATCCCTCGAACTGAGACATTCCTTGTTGTATATACACTAACCAACGGAACATAATCCTTGATAGAATGATAATCCTCTTCAATCCTCTTAGGAATGTTGGGGGAATTTCTTCATTAGATCAGCAATAATCAATTTGATGAATCGAGGATACTAGATAGCTCCTTTTTCTGAAACACATTATTTATAAAATCCCACCAAAGAAGAGCAGCATAATCAACATGTGTTTGATTGATTACAGCATGAAACAACTGAAGAATGTTGATCTTGGTATGATCATGGCCAGTTGTTCTTGTTGTTAAGCAGCGGTTGGACACTTTGAACATAGTCTGCCATAGTTGAGCCAAATTCTTTGTAAAGAAAGCACTCACTTTGTCGAAAACACCTTGATAAGCAAGTCTATTCATGAATGCTTCAACAGTGTGAATGTTGGCTGGTGTGACAAATGGATTTTTAGGAGTTTCCACTGGTAAGTTGAGAGTATCTCAGAACATATCCACAGTATATATGAATTGCTCAGTATCTAGCAAAAATTTAATTGTGTCCTCAGTGTCTGGTACCTTGCTCACCGTCCTATAGAATTGTTGTAGATATACAACAGGGACATCGGCAGTTGCAGTTAATGCATAACTAAGACAATGATCAAGTAATATCAGCCCAACTATTTTGCATTCAAGAGAGCAAGGAATACTCTGTAACACCGCATAATTATTGCATCTCCCGATTAGTTTGTATTGTGGAACAAGTTGAGCTGCTGGAATCACGTGTTGAGCCATGTGGAATACTGTATGATGACATGAAATGATTAGTGAAATGAGATATAGTTTGAAATTTGGACATATATAACATTTTTGTCTTTTTCCACTTTGTCTGTTTTATATGCTCTTCCATTTCTTTTTGAGCACACATATTCTGATCGTTTTCTTTCTCATGTGCCAATTCTCGCTTTTTCGGGTACATGCCATACGCTTTATTCGAATTATTCTTTTAAACTCATTTTGTATGCTCTGGCAATTATTTTTTGAGCATACATTGATTTGCTTTTTTGCGTATGGATTTTATCTCTCTTTCTATTTCATTTTTCTCACCAAAAACTTTTGTAAAATGATATTCTTTAAAGAATAATGAAGAAATGCTTTGATTTAGAAAAAACCAAATTGGTAAAAATTCAATTTATGACAACCACTGATATTTAAGAAATCCAAAATCATAACTTCATATTCTCAAAAACTTTTTGTAAAAGTGTACCATTTACTTGACACAAAGATACAACCTTTTTGACTGGAAATTGAGATAATTTTCCAACACATAAATTTTTCAAAGATGTCTTAAAAACAATGATTTAAATATCCAATCTAATGAAACAATAATTGGATGGTCACTAAGCCACTCACTCCTCATTATGTTCATTGCAAAAAATGGCCGAAACGAGACATGACTTAGACCATTTACCCAATTATGTTCAATAGATAGTTACAAATCACATTTTGAACGGTTTTTGAAACAAACTTTTCAAAACTTTTGAACTTCACTTTTTATGAAACATGAGAAACTTTATGATCACAGACAGTTAGAGCTTACTTTTTCATTTCCATATTATGTTCATTCTCTTATTTGAAATCATTGATCACTTTGACTGAAATTTTTTGTTTAAACAAAATGTGATCTTATGTATGATACATGAATGGTAAGTAGATTGCACAATCCTCATCTTGTTAAATTCTAGAAACGGTCGTAACCAGACACAATCTTCACCATTTATTTCATTTATCAATATAAAATATAATTTAGAAACAAAATTTATCATTTTGTTTTCGTAAGATACCTTTTTGTTTAACAATGAAGCCCATTTGAGTTTCTAAGAAAATTTTTATCCAATTAAATTATCCTTTTACAAAACCCAAAATTTTCAGCCCATTACACCTTACGAAACCCATCTTAAGCCCAAAATATCATTTTACGAAACCTATTGGCCCATTACTATTTACAAAATCGAAACCAGAGAAAAATGACTTTTGTAAACATGTTTTTCATAACAAATGACAAACTGAATGGTTCAATTCATTTGAACAACTTAATCATCATTTTCCAACATTTTAAGCATATTTAAAGTCCTAAAATCATTTTCTCATAATTACGAAACCTATCTTAGTTACGAAACCAATGATTTCAGTCCATAAAATGATATTTCGAATGATCAATCAATTCCAATCTAATTACTAAATACATACGATCATTTTGCCTCAATTAATTTTATATTTACACACTTTTCAACTTTATGAAACCCTAGATCTCACCGAAACCTATTCATTCAATTAAAACAAGCAATTAATAGCACAAAGATTACAAATAGGACTCGATTCTTACGTTTTCTAGCACAAGAGATCGTCTAAACGATTTGGATCGAAAGTTCTTTGATACAAAAGCTCAAACGACAGAGAGTTTATGAAACCTTGATTTTACAAAAGTAATTTGGTTTCTTACGTAACTGTGTATTTATATCTCCGAAAATAACTTTGACACTTTGACAGTTTTAGTTCCTCAAGTTTTCATACGTAAGCTTTTTTAACCTTATGAAAGCTACTTTTGAACTTTGTCATTTTAGACCCTTGAGTTCCTTTCGTACACAAAGACTACCCATACGAAAGTTATTTTACCATTTTCACCTCTAACATTAAAAACTTAACTTTTGTATTCTTTATTTATTCAGAATTTTCATAACTCCCCCTTGGAGTTAGACCACTTTTATAAAAATAACCTTTTTGATTTAATTTCTCTAGTTAAGTTCCTGTTTTTACTGAAAAATTTCATAACCCCTCGAACAATTATCCACTTTTAAAATTTTCATTTTTATAAAATTTGTTCGAAATGAAGTTATTTTTGCTTTTGAGCACACAATTTTATTTTTTGATGATGATTTGTCCTGAAAAATGTTATAACTTGCTCCAGTTGCTCGTCAAGAGGAGGGTATCGATTGTGAAGAATCATTTGCACCAGTTGCTCGAATAGAGGCTATTAGAATCTTCATTGCAAATGCTGCCAGTAAAAACATGGTCATCTACCAGATGGATGTCAAGACTGCATTTTTGAATGGAGATTTGCAAGAAGAAGTATTTGTCAGCCAACCGGAGGGTTTTGAGGATCCAAAACATCCTACTCACGTCTATCGTCTGAAGAAAGCTCTTTACGGGTTAAAACAGGCTCCAAGGGCGTGGTATGACACTTTATCAAAGTTCCTCATAGCAACAAAATTCTTCAAAGGGGCTGTGGATCCGACGTTATTCACTCGCAAAACAGGAAAACATATTCTCCTCGTTCAAATCTACGTAGATGATATAATATTTGCCTCAACTGATCCTAATGCTTGTACCATTTTTTCAAAAGAGATGAACTCAAAATTTCAGATGTCAATGATGGGACAAATGTCGTTTTTCTTAGGCTTACAGGTTTCTCAAAGTCCCAGAGGCATCTTTATTAATCAAGCGAAATATGCTCTCGAAATCTTAAAGAAATATGGAATGGATCTTACAGACCCTGTCGATACACCAATGGTGGATCGATTGAAACTGGATGAGGATCTCAAAGGGATTCCAGTTGACCAGACTCGATTCAGAGGAATGGTTGGCTCCCTAATGTACCTCACTGCCAGTAGACCAGACCTTGTATTTGCTGTGTGCATGTGTGCTAGATATCAGGCTAAGCCTACTAAAAAGCACCTAGAAGCAATCAAACGGGTCTTTCGGTACCTCAGAGGAACTATTCACATGGGTCTTTGGTATCCGAAGGACAACGCTATGGCTCTAACAGCTTATGCAGATGCTGATCATGCGGGATGTCAAGACACAAGAAGAAGTACTTCGGGAAGTGCTCAGTTTCTTGGAGAAAAATTAGTAAGCTGGTCATCTAAGAAGCAGAGAAGCACTGCCATTTCGACAACAGAGGCTGAATACATTGCAATGTCTGGTTGTTGTGCTCAAATCCTATGGATGCGATCTCAGCTAAAAGACTATGGATTTGAATTCAATAAAATTCCTCTGTACTGTGATAACAAAAGTGCCATTGCTCTTTGCTGTAACAATGTCCAGCACTCACGATCAAAGCACATCGACATTCGTCACCATTTCATTCGAGAGCAAGTGGAAAATAGAGTGGTTGAACTCTACTTCGTGGAAACGAACTATCAACTTGCGGATATACTCACAAAAGCATTGCCAAGAGAACGGTTCGAATTTCTTCTACCACGACTTGGGATGAAGAGTATGACCCCAGAAACTCTCAGACGTCTTCAAGAAGGAGAGGATGAGTAAAGGATTATCTTCGTGTATCCTTTGTACATTTAACACACACAAAAAAACAAAAAAAATATTTACCTTAGTAAATATTTTAAGTCATTTGGAATTACAAAATGGCTTGCAGTTATTTCAGACTGCAACCCGCTTCTCAAAATAAGGAACGCATGTCGTCATATTGACTGTTGTTCCTGACAACGGGTAATTTAATTTGCCCGGGCATGGATTACTTTATATCCATGCATCAGATGAATAAGTGTACGCTTCAGTGCATTTATTTACGAAAACAAGAGAAATCTTGTTTAATTGGTGTTGTGGAAAAGAATCAGATGTCATCGTTTTTTAAAAGGTTTTTTCTATCACTCAAACAATGTCTACAACTCTTTAATTAGAACACGGGACATTATTTGAGGGGGAGAAAATATAAAAATTCTTTCAAAAAGTAATCTAGGATGAAAAAGAAAAGTTTTATCATTAACGGTTCATCATTTAAAGGGGAGTGTCTTAATTAATTTTAAGTCATTAGGAATTAAGTTGTTATTGGTATTAACTTTTAGGGGCTTAATGGCAAAATCTAGGACTTAAGATCTAGCTATACATTCATAGGGGCTCATTATGTCATTTTACCCGGGTCGTTTCCCAACGACTAGTGAAATTGAAACCTTGTTTAAGCTTGGATTCTGATTTGAATGAAGCAAAGATATTTTTAATAATCTATTTCTACTAAATAAAAAGCAACAATTTCAAAATTTAATTAAAAACGCGAACGGGACACTAAAACTAAGGCCAAAAACCTAAATTCTACAAAATTAAACCTAATTTAATTTTGTTTCTTTTTAAATGCATTCTAATTGACTAAAAACGAAGTTTAAAAAAACTAGAACGAAAACGGAGTTAAAACGAGAGATAAAAATTAAAACCGAGATCGGGAACGAAACCCGTTCTTTAAAAAGTGAATTTTTGCAAAATAGACCCTATGAAAGTGAAACTAATTTTCCTACAAACTTTATATAAAAAGAAAATTTTATAAAAAAGATTTTTATTTTTCTGATTAATTTTCTATTTTTTATGATTTTTTTAAGTTTTAAAAGAAAATAAAAGATTAAAAATACTAAACTTAGAGTAAAAATTATAGAAAAAATACGGAAAATAGCTTATGCTATAAGAATCCTAGGAAAAATAAGTACTAAGTCGTAGCTTATAAAATAAGCTACGAAATAAGCTTAACAACTTATTTAGCTTATAAGGCCAAAATGTGTATAAAGGTTTAATGTAAGGAAATGAAAACGGATGAGCTATTGTAGCATGGTGGTAAAGAGTGTGTGTTATGTGTGGGAGGTCGTGGGTTCGAGTGTGGTTAACCCCTTTTTGCACTTTTTTTTTATTTTTGACTTTTATGAAAATCTAAATACTAGGACTTAAAGAGGACATAAAAATAAGCTACTTTTATAAAAGAGACCTAAACTGAAAGTTAATAATAAGCTCAAAAACAGCTTATTAAAAAGTTGTCACAGAAACAAGGTGATTGGGCTTATTCTCACTCAAACAGCTATATTAAGCTCAAATTAAGCTCAATTTTAAAAAGGAAAGAAGATCCTGAAAGCTTAAGATGTGCTTAATCTATCAATGAAAAGAGATTTGAGCTTAAAACACTAGAGAACCACTGAAAATGATGATGAAAGTAGCATACTTAGGAAATAACTCAAAAAGCTAAAAATTTAGAAAAGCTAAAATGCTTAAAAGGCCAAAGTAGAAACTGGGCTTATCAAGACTTATAAATCAACTAACAAACTTCTTATTTAAACAATAAAATCTAACTCTATAAGCTAGAATTCAAATTTAAAAGCTATCATCTATTAGCTACTGTTTTTGGTCTTTTTAGATTTTTGGTGACTTTTAAGCTAAAATGTACTAAAGTAAATAAGCTGGAAGATGAAAGTTAAGCCCTAATTTATATTAAGTTACTTCTAAACTATAAGCTATAAGAAAATGGAACTCTAAATCCTAAGATTAAAAGCTATAAACTAAGCTTAAAAGTGACAGCAGTACTAACTGTTAGTTAGTACTGATGCACTTGACACTAGTAAAAATCAAAAGTGCAGGCTAACCTAGTGACTACCACTACCTTAAACACACTCAAATTGTGTGTATAAACACAATGCAAGCAAAATCCAAGCCTTAAGGGCTTTGGATCAAAATTTCACAAGCAAAAAGAAAGGCACAAGGTACCCTGGTGCTGAGAGGAAAAATTAAGCCATAACCTTTTGAAAATTAGAATCTAACTTTTGAAATCTGTTTTCCTATTGATCTTAAGTGATATTAAAACTGACTCAAGTGTTTTGCACAAGAGCCTTTGACTTAATGAGGTCAAAGAAGCTTATTCCAAACACCCTATTTAGAACTTGATAGTTTTGAGAAAAGCTTTTAAAGTGAAATCTAATGAACAAGTATTAAATACCAGACAATTAACAGATTAAAACTACTTTAATAAGCATGACTTAACAACTAAATAAGCAATAATCTAAGACTTAAGCTATTTTACTATATTTTTGGTTTTTTAGAGGTTTTTAAGACAATAATATGAAAATCTATGATTTAAACTAAGAAAATTGAAAACAGATAAACAACTAAGATGATTTAGCTAGATAAAACTCAAATAAGCACTAATAAGCAAAGAGAATAAGCAAATAAGCAGATCTAAATATAGAAAGCAATGATATCATTATTTAAAGCTAGAATTAAAGGAAAATGAAAGAGAAACTTACAAACTCCTCTAGCTAAACAAGAGGACCAATAAAGGCAGCTACAAGCTCCCTAGCTTATTAGATAAGCTAGGGTAAAGTCCTTGGGATCTCTTCCAAGTTAAGATCCCCTTCCAAAAAGCTCAAAATGAATAAGGTCCATTATAAATGTAAGTTAAACTGATTTAAGGTTTAGGTAAGATTAATACTGAATTAAAATAAGCTCTATTTCAGCTTATAGACTGAAAGAGCTTAAAATGAGCTTATTAGCTTATTGAGACAATTTGGCTTATTAAGAGAGCTTTTGAATAAAAAGAAAAGAGAGCTTATAAATGACTTAAACTAAATTTCATTAATGAAAGTTACTGATTACATTACTTGAAAAGGCAATTACAAAATATTTTAAGGAAAATTACATTTAAGGAAAATACGAAATTAAGTTAGACTAAAAGCTACTAAAAACCTAGATAGTGTGTGTGTGAGAGGTGAGGACTATTTATAGCCATTTGGTGAAGCTTCCAGACCCTCTTGCCTTGCTCTCCAATCTTTTAATCTCAGCCAATCATTTCTTCAATCATTTGAGGATATGACGTGGATCATGTATCGGACACCTGACAAGATCGCCAGCTTGTCAATTCCCTTTTGGATGGCCATTGTGCTTCTTTTGTTTGTGTTTTAGCCACAACGAAAACCCACATTCCATTGTTGCTTTCACCATTGATTGAAGTGTCCTTTTGATTGGGATAGTTAAGTAAACCCTTGATAAGATGAATTTGACCCTTCATTTGTGTTGAGCGCAGCTCATGAGATATGACTAAGATCACCTTTAATTGGAAATAACCCGCTCTGTATATTTGTACCCTGGGGGTGAAGGTGATGACTGATGGGTGAACACTGTAAATATGGGTGTCGCGCCCATTTGTAGACAGTTAAAATAATGTTCAAGTTTGAGATTTACAAAATGGTCTCGTGTCTTCTTTTCTTATTTATTCTGAGTCATATAATATACTTTCGAGAATATGCACTGTTTAGCCATTGTGTTGTTATAAATGAATATGGGCAGGATTTTTGGCTTTGTCTGACTTTTATTGGACCAAGATAGGACTGGATCTTAACTGAGGCTTGACTTTTTGGCATCGGCTTTGATTATATTGCTTTTTTTGTACTTTCAAGATTTCATGTTGTCCGTGCTTGTTGGGGTTTTTGACTGTTTTCTTGTAATTTTTGATATATCCTTCCTGCACACACAAAACACAAAATACAGCATATTTTGCTACATTTTGGTCTGTTTGGGATTTAGTATTGGGTTATTTTAGTACAAACGGATATGTGTATTCTACACTCTCATCAGTCGAAAGTTCCTCGTTGGACGTGAGACGAACTTCATTGTTCGACCTCACTAAATTAAGGCTGAAGACAATCTTCCCCGAAGTGAGGTCTTAAACAGGGGGCGAGCTTCCATTTATTACTCAATATAAAATTGAGCTATCAATCTCCCCCGAAGGGTCAGTTCATTGATGACACTCCTTCATGAGAATCAGTGAGCATTCTCTTTTGTTATTTAAGCTCGAGTGTTGCTTTGGTCTTTTGTCTTTGTTGCTAAGCTTGTTCCTCATGCGTTGCTGCTCGGCTAAGCCATCTTGTGATCTTGTGTCTTTGACCCCAAAATGCTCATACTTATTGCATTATCTTGAGAAGCTTTATTTCAGGTAAGGGTTGCTAGGAGTCTTTGATCTTTCAAAATCTTGAGCTTTCTTGATGTATGTCTTGTAGATTGAGCATTTGAATGGGATGAAGGTTAGCCGTTTCCACGTTTGACCTGCAGGTTTACGTTAGTGTGTTAAACGAGAAAATGATTTGAAAATCAAATCGAAGTGTCCTCTAGTAAAGAGTTTTTGTAACACATCGAGAGTGTCATGTGTTTTTATCAAAAATTCATCAACCGTCAATTACATTTTACTAGACAAATCGATATCAGTTGTCACAAGTCTTGATTCATATAGAATCTCGCAAGTCACACCTACCAAGAGATTGTTTGCTGCTGTGGGGTTGGCACTCATAGCAGGATTTCCATCTTCATTGTGAATACATTAGTTTCACTCGGATGTTCTAGATATAAAGATCACAATGTATATTGCGATAGGACTCTTTTTCACTTCTTTTTTTCTTTTTTTTTTTTTTTTACCCTTTTTTTATTGTAACTGCCTTGTGAACCTTGATGATGTTCAACAGAGTGTTGAAATGGAATGTGTTATGCCTGAAGAGATGTTTGTGTAATCTCTTGGCTTAGACTCGATTCGTGCATTTTGGTTGTTAGTCTCTCGGAGATGGAGCATATTGAGCGACCTATTCAAATATCAACGAATCTGTGCGGAGTCGAGATGTCATAGATACGTGTGTATCTCAGTGGTACAGAACTTGAGACAAGATCGCTCCTGTTGAGAGAGAATCCTCCACGAATAGGCGGAAGATGAGGTTGTTACACGCATTTGCTATCTACATACGTCCATGATGTCATTTTCAATTCAGCAATCAACATGTGATTTCTGTCCTCGCATAAGTATTTGACCCAGGTTTAGCTTAAGTTGTGCGGTGAGGTGGGACTTGCTGTTCTTTAGACCTTTATACATACATTTATTTTTCATTCTTCAAAGCCTTCAATGCTTACTAGGACGTTCACTTACCACTAATACCTTGTTGTGATTGTTCCAGTGTTAGGGCTCAATCTTAGTCAGCATTATTCAATATACATTCATCTCTAATCATTACCTAAGGACTGATATTTCTATCTTTGGATTATCCTTGGGTAGTTCCTCCGGTTCTGGTTGGATAGAGGATTGATTCCTAACCTAAAACACTTATGACTTCAGATTCGTCAGTGAAAATTAAGATGTTGTGGGTATAAGATCGAACCATAACCTTTTTTCATAGCACATTGCAGTCGAATAGATAATTTTTTTAATTACATTTTTCCCCTCTTTATTATTAATATAATAAACCTTAGTTTTTGAAAATACCTTGTGATTAAAATATGTCTTGAAAATCTGTCGGGAGAAAATTGGTCAGCATAGAATGGTTTTGGAAACATTTTGATAAATGTTTTGAATAATAAGAGTTGTCATTATTGTTGTACAACATGAACATTAAACTTTGTTTTTAGAAAAAACTCCACCTCAAGAATTGGGACCCAATTAAAACTTTGTGAGGGATTGAGTGTTGAACACACAATTTTGAAGAAGATTATGATTTGTCATCGAGTAATTCTTTGAAAATTGTGTTCAAACTTTTTGAATAAACAAATGTTAGAGGACTTTCTTCTATCGTTAAGGTAAGCCGCAATGAAACGTACACTTTCCTTGTTCTTGAGCCTAAAAAAATTGAATGTCTTGTGAAGAACTAGCTCAAGAACCGGATGAAACGGTTAAGTTTGTCTCGTTTGTGAGATGAAGTTATAAAACCTTCCCTTATTGAAGTCGGGTATGTACTGACATTTGCAGTATGCATTTTGAAATTAGAAATGACATGTTTTGGAAAAAAACCTATTTGATGAAACTCTCGTAGCGAAACTTCATGTTACACTCCCGTGTCAATGTTAAATCGACATTTCTAAGCAGTAATTGTTATCGATTCCAAGAGACAGTCTGAGAAGATTTTTTGGAAGTTTGCAGATTATTTTGATTTTGTATTTATTTTACCGTATGACCTTAAGCATTGCTTATTTGATGGTGAATTTGTAATCACAACCTCTTGTCTTATGTAGCTGTCTTGTTTGCTTAAGGAAAACTTTTGGAACCAGGCTTTGGAACTTGACTGTTCATTGTGTAGGTCTTTGACATTCCGGAGTTCTGAACGGTTAGACTAGAAGTCATTTGATGAAGAACCGAGGCTTGAACTGTGTTGTTCAAATCGTCGTTGCCATGAAGACCGAGGCTTGATATGCATGTCAAGAGATCAATGCGTCTTTTGAACATCGTGCAGGAACGGGGCCTGAAGTGTTTATTTGTTTCAGCAGACACCATTTGATGTAGCCATGCACTTTTGTGAAACTATTTCTGGCACTGGTATTCTGTAGATATCCAGTATATCTTACAGCACCACACTCTGAGATTTTCGCGTTGGTGTAGTGACATTGCACAATTAGGTCAAGTCGCTGTTGTTTTTGACCATGAATGGACGTACCTGCACTTAAACCAGAGTTTGTTTGCATGCATGGAATATGAGGGATATCTACTGATGTCGAAAACCATGCAGCGGGTATGACGTCCTCTCCTTGCTCCCGTGACAAGTGTTGAGTAGCTTTCCGCAGTGGAACCAAACCTAAAGACAAACAGTCTTGAGATTATAAAAGTTGTTTTTGCTGCCACCTAGTCAAGAATAAACAATATTTTTTTCTTTAGGAGGTCCGTTTTGTCAGGGATCAGTGGTAGTCTTTTGTGTGAAACATATGTCCTTTGGGGATCTAGTACTTTGTATGAGTTTCATTAGATTCACTTAGGAACTTTTCAAAGGAGCATATATCTATGTTGTTGACTTACGCGCGCGATTTTTTTCATTCCTTATTCTAGACTGCAGAGCACCGAGCGAGTTTAACACTTGGAGGCTTTGATTGGCGCATTCATCGTTGATATTGCACCTGTAATCTCGGTACGCACTTTTCTGCATAGTACGGACTATTCCGCAGAGTCAGTGAACTTCTAAGAACAGGCTTTTGTTTCCTATGTTCTCACTAAGTGAACTTCTTTGTATGAACCCGACTATCATTGATGCTTGCATTCTAGGTTTTGGTTGCAACCATTGCAGGTGTTGGTTAATTAATCTAGCAGGATCAATCTTACGAGGTTTTCCATTCACATTATTTGTCTTTATGAAGTTGTGCACTTTTCATAGCTTTCTCTAGGTAGTAGTTTTGAACCATGTCATTTGAGCTACTTTTTCTCTGGTGACTGTGCTGTACAATGCTTTGGGCAATTCCTATGAAGGGCCAGGAGCATTCACATTGGTGTTTCGAACTGCCATGTTTATCTAATCTGAGGCAAATTCTGGGTGTGTTGATTGTTTAAACAATTACCATGTCCGACACATTAGTTGTGTGATTAAACCGACTGTTTCGTTTGTTGAATCTTCTCATTTCAGGAGAATTTGAAAAAGAGTCGGTTTTCCTAAAACTGATGGTTATTGGAATCGTCGTTGAGCATTAGGTTGCTCGAACAATAGATGGTTTATTAAAACTGAGTTGTCCACAGACTTTCCCTTGCAGTTCTCGATGTGTATCTGTAATCTCACTTATTGCTATGTGTTGTTTGCATTTTGAGCTTTCAAATCTTGTATTTCTATGATATTGTTCACGTTTCTTTTCAAATAAATTTGAAGCATTTGCTTTGCTAAAGCTGGAGTGCTTTTTCATCTGTTCTTTACAATTGTTGTAAAGAAGTTCAGAAGAAATTAGAGTGTTTTTCTAGTTTAGAAAACTCTTTAGAGTGAAGTCTTAATATTGAACTTCGTTATTAAACATTTTAGTTTGTTTTGACAGCTATGTGTGCAGACATTCGACATTCTTGACTTTATGAAGATACACGCATTTGTTAATTCAGTATAAGCATTTAAATCATGGACAGAAAGAATGCAATGTCATAGAAACTTGTCGCATCTTTGGACACACGCACTCTTCAGAAGTAGATCATAAATGTTGATAAAATTAGCCTTTTTAGATTCAAGTTCGTCAATCTCCTTTTCAAGGGATTTAACGTACACCAAATTGTCATGCATTTTTGTTTTTAGTTCATGAACAAAACAATGACTGTCCAGTATAGTTTTGTTTGAAAGAGGCATTAATAAGGTTTTGATCAAAACTTCCATACTCTTAGCAGTTGGGTTAGGAAATGCACTATTAGTATGATTAGACCAAGCTTGTTACAATTGTTCTCAAAATGATTGAAGTTGTTTGTCATTTCGTTATAAACTTGTCTACTTTTACTAATGGATTTAGAAAGGGTATGAAAGACACGTTGTTGGCAATGTTGGAGAGATTGTTCTTGTTAAACGTTTTTCTCCACATGTCTTTCGTAACAGATTATTTAGACGAGAGTGTTCCTAACTGATCAGATAGGTTTTGGATGGTGGTTTGGAAGTTTCTTAAGCCTGTTGATATGTGTAATCATATGTTTCACTTTGTCTTTATCTAACTTTGATCTACTCTTTCTTTTAACGAGTCAATGTCTCTTCCCTATTGTGGTCAAAATCTGTTTCGTGCCTGATCAGAAGTATTGACATAGATATAGAGGATCTCATATAACGAGGCTTTTTCAGATTAGATAATCTTGAAGATGTCGTTGGATTAGACAAGGTTGATCTACAATTATATGTTGCTGATTTGCGGTGCTAACATGTGATATGTTTGAATTGACTGATTGCGTTTATAATGATAATTGTCATTGTAAACTTTGACGCGGTTTGTAAATTTCAATGATCGTTTCAATGTCTTTCCTTACTTAAACCTTTAAATCGCCGAATGGAAACCTTACTTTTCTCTTTGGATTGACCTTCAAATTGTGAACCTAGATTAAACAGACGCTTTTTGACATAGCATAATAGAGTTTCAGTGATTGACAATTGAGAATGTTTGTCAGAGGCTTTCAGACGGTTGCCAATCTCTCTTCTTTAATTTCAATGTCTTTTAAAGCTAATAGTCCTAGAGTTTCATTTAACTTTGTTTGAAGTATTTTATATAATCACATGCTGTTCGGTATCAAGGTGCGCGTGTATTCTCAAGATCTGTATGTTTGGTCTTGAAGTGCAATTAGACCAACTATACCGACTGCTAGTAGCCTCCCCTAGAGGCCCTACTAGTCTCATCCAATCCCTTAGGTTTGGCACGCCTTCAGTTCTTGAGTCAATGATGCGAGTTAGCAGATTCTATCGCAATTCGCTTCTAAAAAGCGTTTTGCTTTTACTCAGTATCATGAGTAAATAGCATTATAATTAGCCAAGTGCGCACGCTGCATCTAACCATCTATGTCAAGCCGCATTTGATAACATGATTATCATTAAGTAGATAGATAGTGTTATGATGAATCCGGAAATGACATATGCTATCATCATGTCTCAGATACATATGTGATCAGGTTAAAGGATTCAGTTGCTCTGAATGTCGTCTATATTGGCAACGACATCCTTTTTCATCATGGGTTTTGTACTTGTTCCAATGGCCTGACTAAGAGACTGGATTACTTCAGGTGAGAGCCTCCTGAGTTCTTACCATGTAGAAATTTAATGTGCTTCCAAATTTTCTGTTTATCAAGCTCTTAATCTGATACAACCAACTGCTGTTTCATCTCCCATCCACCGCCTCCCCATGAACTTGTTATCCGCTGGTATTGACACTCTTGAAACCTTGCACTGTTGAATTGCATTGTCTTTAACTCATTTTCCAACGTCATATTTATGATCTTGCTATGACTGGTCCTTTATATTATACATTGACTCAATGCAGTTTATGTTCTGGATGAGATTGTTCAGTGAATGTTTGAGGGTAGAATCATTTTGTGTGTAATACATGCGTAGTGTGTTGCTAATTACTTTGTTGATTGATGAAAAAGAGACTTGAAAATACAATTTTCGGAGGTGCTTTAAAATAGTGTCAGAGTTAATGAACCTTTTAAAACTGTACTTTGATCACACTTAGTGGCTGAATTGGAATCCTCTGGTATGAAGATGTTCTTACATTTGAGAGTGTTTCTAAGTTATTCATGTGTTGAGATAACTGAAACTTGAAGGTTCTGACTACTATCTACCTAAGTAGTTGTGGCAAAAAAGCTTGTTGATACAATATATCTCGTCTTATATCGAGGGAGTTGAGTGGTTGATTTGGTAAGTGCATAGATGAATATTGGTGTCAGAGAGAGAGTATGTCTTTGAAAATGCTATGCTGTTGGTGATCTGCACGTTTCTGTATCTCATGGTGCTCGTGTCTTAAAATGATGACCCGAAGATGAAGTAATCTTTGTTTCCATTTTACGTGATCGCATATGAAGTGTGAAAAATTTGTTGGTAGATCTGAAGTGGATATGATGAGATTGAGGTTGTGGTTGTGTAAGCAATTCAGGTTCACGGGATTTTACACGTCTATGATTAAAACCGATAAATGAATTAACAGGATTTTACAAAATCAATAGAAAACCGTGAATGATTTGCTTCGGAATCAGCGGCCAATGATTTAATTGTATAAAAACAGATAAGTTTATGGCTTGGGTTACTGAAGATTGTTTAAATAGGCTCCCATCTGAAAAACGGGAATAAAAATACAGATGGGGTGTGTGCATAGAACCAAAAACAAAGTGCACTAGATACACAAATATACCATCTAAAAAACTGAAAAAAGTCATTAACTCATAGATAATCGAGGGTTTGTGGCCTCGAAAGAATCCTTAACCAGCTAAAGATGGAAAACAACGGCATCCGTCTGTTTTTATCTTCGTTTTGAGAGGTCACGGGCTTGAACGGACAGAGAAGGATGTGCAAAGTATATCGGTTAATGTTTTATCTTGAACCATTTTTTACGGTTCACACAAGATTTCTAGACAACGCAATGTTTTCTTTAACCAAAACGCAGTGAACCAAAACGCAGTGGTTTGAGAAAGATTTGAGTCAGAAACGCAATGTGAACTCTGAGTTAAAGTGCAAAAACGAAACGGTCAAACGCAACTGGTCACAAAACGCAACGGTCAAATGACGCAATGCTCAAAACGCAGTCATTGAATAATGCAAAATATCCCAAAATGAACATAATTTATTTGTCGATCTAGGGTGTTGTGATTATTAGGAAAGATGAGGTTAAAATTGCTTTCTTCTAGAAACCAAATAAGTCGCATTCGTTGTGTTGCGTATGTGCACCTGTTTAAAAAAAATTCAAATCGTAACAAGAAGAAGTTCAGAAACGCAATAAGAAGAAATAAAGAATGAACAAGAAACAAAGTCAAAACGCAACAGAACTTTTCCTGGTTTGACCAAAACGCAACCTAGAAATAATACCGATCTTTTATTCCATCACTAGAAAATCGCCCGTATATTCACCTATTTTTGACATCTTTTAACTTGATTTCTCAGTTGCAACAATTAGTTACCTTATGATCCGAAGATCGGCTTCATGATAACATAAAACATTACCTAATCTAAGCACAAAAATTACGTTTTGATTTTTTTTTATTGACTTCTTTTTGGACCCACGAATTTGATTCTTGTTGAACTAAACGATTCTACCACAATCCACACGTAGATCTCGATGCCAATGTAGGACCCGTAAACGACAATATAATTTTCAATAATTGACGCTAAATAATTTATTTTTAAGATAAAAGTATTATTTAACAAGGGTTTAAACACATCAAAAGTAAGACATAAAAACACCCCCAGAGCCACACTTCATAGTCTAGCGAATAGTGAGAATCACGAATTAGTACTAGAAATGTCGATAAGAGCGATGAGTTGTTTATAGAGAGAGAGAACAAGAGAGAGAATTGAGAGTGTGAAAAAGAGAAAAGATATTTCTTGATATTTTGAACAACTTACTTTTCCAAATTGGAATAGTTCTTTATAACCCCGAACTTAAAGGTGAGCGCGGGATATTAACTTGGAATCCCGGGCTCGGATTTTGCTTGGGATAAAACACGAAACAATTTAACAATAGTAGATATCTATCGAGAATGATATCGCCGATATTATCTATTACAACATGCTAAACTAAATTTAAAGACCGAGTTCCATCGTAGTGTGACCGAAACTTCCTTGTTCGTCCTCAATAAATTGAGGCTAACAGAAAGTGCTGATGCTCTTCACCAAAGAATGTGAGCGAAATCTGGTTTAAATGCAGGAACTGGCATAAGGCGAATTAAGGAGGATAGAATATCATGAAGATGTGTCTCGGGTGTTCAAATCGCATGTCAGTTGAGTTGGTTGTGCCGATTTGTTTTGCGAGCCGGTGCGTCAGTTGATAGCTCTTCTCTTTTAAATATGAAATTATGAAGATTCATTGTGATTTCGTTCTGTGAAATAAAATAGGGATCTGTAATGTACGATAATTGTGATCTGATGTTGTGGTTATTAAATGCAATTAGTCACCAGGATTTTTGAAGTCTGATGACTAGAAAACCGATAATAGGATGTAACGGGATTTTACAAAATCAATAGAAGAGACCGTTGAATGGAATAATTGGTTTGTCGGTTTAGGGTTTGCGTTTGTTGTGGTTTGGTTATACTATTTGTGATGTACCAGATCGGTTGTGGTTTGTGTTTTGTTGATATGTGTATTTGAATTTTTAGGGCTTTTTGGATTGTATGTTGAAAAAAAAAAATTTACTCGTATAAAAAAAAAAAAACCTACCAAAATTTATATTATGGTGTAAAAATAAGCTTAAAAAGGTAAAGAAAAAAGTTATAAGGTTTCTGCTATTTTCGTCAAAAAGTCCAATTAAATAGGTGTCGACCAAAAATTTTTTTACCCTTTTACCAAAATTTGAGTTGATTCACGTAGAGAAATAAGTTTAAAAGAGGCTGATAGAAACAAATTACAAAATTACTTATTTGCCAAAAGTGTCGCTAAAAGGGTGTCGTCTGGATTGGAGTTAACTCGCTGCCTAGTTCAACTTTGGACTCGCAGTGGATCAATAAAATAATCAAACGCTGCCAGTTGGTAACTGCGTGACAATTGAGCACCTCGTTGCCGTGTAGGTTTTTATCCAAACAGCTTCTATTTTGGCAAATCGCCATGGGTTGTGTGGAATAATTTGGGCAGATATCTTTTCCCTTTTTGTTTCAATATAATATGTCAAATCGCTCCTACCAATCCGGTGTAACCGCCACCATACCATGCAACTCGCACACGCAAATTAAACAAACCGCTACGAATTAAATTAATTAAAAATTAAGGCAACTCGCCTTTGGACTTTTGTGTCAAACTGCTTTGACTTTTTTGTCCTAAAACGTGGATCTTGTCCCCCTTCTCCTGTCAAACCGCCCTTAGAAATATCTATAGTATTATGATTCCGAACTTCCATGTAGAACATTAAGGTACGAATTCAACAAAAATCAAACCATTTGATACTTTTTAAACACTGAAAACAAAGCATCTAATATGCAAATACTTGAGATGGTGTATGTAGATTTTAACACTCTTCCTATAAACATGTGTGTTCTTCTAGTTATCTAAAAAATTACGAAGCAACTCTCCTCACGAAGAACAACCTTACTTTGTTTGCTTATAATTCGAAGCTAGGAGCTGGTTTTTAACACACGAAATTTGATAGCTCTCTGTAAACCTTTCGCGCATTGGTGATGAGCAACAAGTATTGAGAGCAGATTAAACCTCAACAACCAAGCCCAAATAAAATTTTCGACGCACGTGGGTTGTTCCTAAGCCAAATTAAAGGACGTATTTGAGCTTGTTTTACCACCGATATCCACACGTAGCTTGCTGCCAATTGTAGGATCCCGAATTCACACAAAACATGTATAGATCTAGAGAGAGAGAAGTGATGTGAGAGAGAGAATGTTGATGAGAAACTAGGAGAAAACACTAAAGAGGTGTGTGTTAAATGAATAGATGCTTACCTCTTCCAAAGTTGGAAGTTGGAGTGTATAGTTCGTTACAATTCACAGGGTATTTTGTACCCGGGGTTCAATACTGAAAGTCATACGTTTACTATTAGACTACGAGCTATATGAACAGTAAAATACAATGGTTGTTGGACCGAGTTCTTTTCTTAATATCTAACATCAACAATAATGTTGGTGAATTCATAAGGTTTTAGTTAAAACTAAGTTCAGTATGAAAATAATTTCAAGTTATATTGTCAGTAAGAAAAGTTGTGTTAACAACATTTCCAAAGTATTATTTTGTTAAATCCAAGTAGTGATTTAATCAATCAAGAAATGTTCAATAGTGGACCACACGATAGTTTAAGTAATGTAAGTAATAGTAGACTACGAAACGAATTCAGTAGTCAAAAACATGTATTATTACACTAAACTCATGACCCCGAAACCTTAACTGTCAGTGCCCTTACAGTATACAGGATGTATGCCAAAACACCTTAAATGTCCTCAACATGTTAAATGCATCATGGCCAACTTGTTACCAGAAAATCAAGGTGGGGATTGTTAGTCCCGATAGATCTACCCGCAACATTCGCGCTTACTACACTAGTAATTAAAGGTTCATGATAAAAAGGGACTTAGTTGGCATTGTCGTAACTTAGGCAATAATATTCAGACAATAATATGGATAACTTACAATTTAAAAACACTTGTGTCCAATAGAAAACAAATAATGTGTTCAAAACTCACGGTTTTCATATATAGAAATTCAATGATCTCAAATCATGTAGTAAACAAATCAAGATTTAAATCAGTTCATAAGAAAACAGCCATCTATCACATATGTTTTAGAAGTCATGTAGTAAGCAGTAAAAGCTTTAGTAAATATAGTCACGTAACGCTTAAGTAGTAAAATCAATAAGTTTACTTAGTAAAACGAGCATGTATTCTCACCCCGAAAACAGTTTATGAAAACCCATTAAAAGAGAAAAGGTGGGGCTATGAACTCACCGAGAAGCAATGAAGGAGTCAGTACTGAAGTTAAATCAAGGATGGTGTGAAATCATGATCGCCTAAGTATCACCTAGAAAGAATGGTGACTTAGTATAAAAAGACAAAACGCACATGACGAAAACAACCAAAAGATGCAATGAAGAAATCGTTATCATGATATGGCGTTCTACTTACTTTTAACCAAGTGGGATTTATCCAAACATCTCTTTAGGACCTGATCTAATATACCTTCAAGTATAAACCCACTTATACCACTTATTTACCTATTTTATAAAATCCATGATACTCATTAAACCGTTTAAAGCAATTCGACACTATACAATGCTGCACTTACGCCGAATTAATGGACCTAAATCTCAAAATTCGTAATAGGTATAAATGAACGGTTTTCTCCTAAATCAAACTTATTGACCCTAGTTTACTAATTTTATCATCCAAATACTCCAATGTATCCAGAACCTAAGTGAAATGACCAATTTACCCCTAAGTACAAAATCTGAGTTTTGGAAACAATTTCCCGCCTTACCATTTTGATCATATCTCACAATCCGTAACTAGTTAGAACCCCATTCAAAAGCTCAAGTTTAAGTCTATCAATTATCTACAACTTTTAGTTTTAGAAAAATAGTACCTAGGTTCAAAACTTTTAAGATATATTCGTTTGAAAATCTAGGCATAATTTCTAGTTAGTTTCGCCATTTTGATCGTAACTCATTCATCCGGAACGGTTACGGCTTTATCCGAAGAACCAATTGGTCCTCATATGTTATACCCTTCACCTATGTAAAAAACCTAGTAGCCTCCAAGTCAAATAAAATTCGTTACAAGCCTAACTATCTGTATTACAAATTCTGGGTACACACTAAGTTTGTTTCCACGTTTTTGGTCGTATCTTGACCATCCGGAAGAGTTGGTGTTCCATACAACTAACCACTAGGACCTGAGATATTAACCTATTTATTCATGTAAATAACCAGTAGGCTTTGAGCCAAAATTATTCCATTATATCACAAACTATCTGCATAACTAGATTCAATGACCCATTTTGACTAGTTTCACTAATTCGGGCGTATCTAACTCATCCGGAGGAGATACGACTCCATCCAATTCACCATATGGACCTGAGATTATAATTTATTCATTTATGTATAGATACAGTAGGCTCTAAGCCAAAAATATTCTATAATGTGTCAAACTATCTGCACTAAATTTCCTAAGTGCCGATAAAATTAGTTTCACTAATTTGATCATATCTTAGTCGTCCGGAGGAGTTATGGCTCCATCCAAAGCACCACATACACATTGTATGTTGCTCTACCCAAAAAAGTCATAAAATCACAGACCTCAAGCCAAAAATTATTCAGCATCACACCAACAACCTGCTGTCCTAAAATTATCAATCCCAATCCGCTTCCAACTTCCAATCTAACCTAATTTATAACCATCCTAAGCTACAACCTATCTCCATATCACTTTCATAATCATCTAATAACATGCATGCATCATATTTTCCATAAATCAAACAAATTAAATAAACCCATGAAATAAAAATAACGATTAAGCAAGAGATTAGGGCTTACGTAGCAATAATTGAAGAAAACAACGAACCAAACACCCCCTTGGGGTTCGGCCTAGATCGAGCCACAAGCAAAAACCAAAAATCAAAAATCAAAACCTCCCTTGATTTTTTGAGACCATACACACCCTTAATAGTCAAAACCCTAACTTTTTCTTATCTAATTCTTGCAATAACACTAGTATTCAAACCCTTGATGCTTTGATTATACCCAAAATCTATGAAACCTTCAAAATTTAAAAATCTTGAAAAAGTCTTGCATGGTGGTTTATTCTTGAAAAGGATGATGAGTATTAGTGTGAGAGTGATTTAGGAATGATTGAAAGTGATTATATAATTTTTTGTGATGATCTTGGTGTTTTTGGGGTGTGTGCAGTCGAACAAAGAGAAGGGAGGGGAGAGTAGACCTTATTTTTTTGATATGTAACTGTGTTTTTGAGAATGATTAAAACACTTATATATGGGCTATGTATACTTTCCTAATTAACTAATTGGATTCTCAGGCTTTTTATAAAAATTTAAGGGGTGTTTGTTTGGGCTATACTAACCGGCCATATGGCCTTGGGCCATGGTTTCATACATTTTTTTGTAAAATTTTATACTACATTATTTTGTGTTAAAACACTTAATTAAAATGTTATAAAGTGTAAAAATACGATTTTGACACGGTTTCGGCTAAAACGCGGGAAAAGTCGAGAAATGCTAAAACAAGAATAATTTAGCTTCCGGAGCTAAATATGAAATTATCAATTTCTTAAATGCTATAACGGATAAATATCCAAAGCAAGAGTCACGAAATATTAAAAACGACGATTTTCACCAAATCAGCTAACGAGTAAAACACGAAATTTCCTTCAAAAGTAAAAAAAAATAGGAACGGAGTCGAGATTTAATATTGACCGTAAAATACGAGATATTACTCAGACGCCATCACAAATTCTCGGACGCGGTTGCTTGATAATCCAGATGGCGTCGCAAGTATTCCTGACACTGTCTCCACCTTCTATGAGTAGTTCTTCAAGCCTTCTTTTGTGTAAAGTTGTATTCTTGTCCCGTTTCTTCCAAAATAGAGCCCAAGTCACGTGTATTTCCTCCAAATGTCTTCCAAGTGCTAAAAATGCAAAAAAAATGATTAAGCACATATTTTAAGCATTTTTGCATGATTATAGGGGTTAAATTACCCCGAAAAAGTGTATAAAATTACATCTCATCAGTTTTCAAATCGCTAAAAGCAGATAATCCATTTTCATATGCATTCTCAAACACCTACATAAACTCAACAACTTGAATCAATAAAAAATGTTAAGTATTGAATGAGTTATGACCAAAAGAAGTTGGGTGAAGTTTTCTGGAAATTTTCAGCTTTGACATCCGTGTGTTCTATTAGACTTTTGGAACCCTTAAACTTTGAACTAGACTTAATGGCTTACATTTTTGGAAAGACAACTTAAAAACCTATAGTTTAGGCTTTGGAATGGACAAATTTCATTAGAAAATGAATGAGTTACGGCCCCAAGAAGTCAGGTGAACACTACATTTCAGTAAGTGTTTCGAACTTTCTATTTATAAACACTTTAGAAACTTGTTTTTAAATCACATTTGGAACTCAGAAAACCTTAGACACGAGTATATAAGGGTGATAAAACTTAATAGAACTCATATGCATATATCACATGTCGTATTGTACCTAAGGCGCCTTAATTATTTAGGTCACGGTTTGGATTCATTGCTCATTGAACTTGCTTATATTTCTCGATTATACCAATGTGTTAAGGTGAGTTTCATAGCCCCACTTTTACTTGTTTTGAACTACAACTTTACTCGTTTTGAATTACTTTAAGGTGGGAATACATTGATCGTTTTACTTATGAACACAAGTACTTAAACATTTATGGATTTCCTAAATTACCTTTTTGTAAGTTTCGTAGCCTCCTTTTACTTGTTTTGAAATACTTGAGGTGAGAATACATTGCTTTCTTTTACTTACAGACACAAGTACTTTAAACTTTTACGTATTTCCTAAGTTACCCAATTGTCATGATGTCATCACTATCATGAACCGTTAATTACGTAGTAAGCGCGAATGTTGTGAATAGGTCTATTGGGATTGAACTCCCCCATCCGGGTGTTGGTAATTCTTACTTGACCGACTGTACTGGTCAAAGGGACACATTTTCATTTCAGTAACTTTAGGTGTTTGGCAAAGCACCTACCGGGGCAACAATTTGTAACAACGTATACTTAAGGCTTCGGTGTCGTGAGCTTAGTGCAATAGTAATACTTTTTATGTGCTATTGTATTTGTTATAATAGTTACATACTCGGAAGTCTTGTGGTCCACACTTATACATATTCAAATCTATGTACTCACCAACTTTATGTTGATGCTTTAGCATGTATTTCTCAGGTCCATAACTTGCATACTTGTCTAGCATGTGGAGTCTCGTGTTAGAGTCACCCGGTTAGGGTTGCGTCACATTAAAGACTTTCTGCATAAACTCTATTCATTTGATTATCTTTCCATACTATTTTCTATTTTGTGGTGAAACTATGGAATGTATTTCGTGAAAACTTATTTATTCAAATGTATTAAATGAACGCCTTTTTAAAACAACTCATAGAGAGGTCGTTCTTTATATTCTTGTGTATCTTGTGCTATGAAGTCATACCTTGGTTACCTTTCCACTACGATATTTTAGGGGTGTGATAATAACGTACCTCATCTTTGCTTGATCCTTGAACTAGAACACGAACCTTAAAGACCACCAAACCCGTAGCTCTGATACCACTTGTTGGATACGACAACAAACCTTGAGTTCTCTATGTAGAACTCTAGATCATATATTTGTATCGAGCACAAGAAACAATTATATGAACACGAGATACACAAAGATGTTGACAAGAATAATAAACACACGAAACAATATACCCTCAAACGTTCCCTTTATTTACCAAAACTTACAACGTTGAATTTACAAAAAAGAATTAATGTAGACTAATAACGTGATAACACAAATTGGATCTGTTGATTCTACGAATACCAGAAACAATTCTTCCAACAATCGTTGATTCGATTGAATACCGGTTATTAGGGTAAAAATTCTTGGCAAACAGCGGCCAATGGTTTATTTTTATTAAAACTGATAACTAATCGGCTAGGGTTACAGCAGATTGTTTAAATAGGCTCACAAAACTAAAACGGGCCTAAAAAGACAGATGGGCTGTGAGCTAGAACAAAAACAAGTCCAACAAAAATTCAAAAAAAAAACAAAAAAATATAAATAACTCATAGTAAACGAGGATTTTGGGCCTTGAAAAATCCGTAACCAACTAAAAGGTGGATATAACTGCGTCCGCCTCGTTTTTTCCTTCGATTTGAGTGGTCACGGGCCTGAAACGGACTTACGGATCAAAAGTTATGGCTGTTTTACTGAAGCGGTTTTCTTCACACGATCTTAGGCTTCTAAAAACAAGTCAGCCCGTTCTTCAATACTTGGGCCTCCATCAAGAATACTAATGCGTAAATTGTTTTGAATAATTTATTTGCAAGGTTTAAATTTATAAAACTCGTCAACCGATGTCTACACGCACTAACGGACAGAGAACCCGGTCGTATGTAGTGCAGGACTTGGTAAATCCGAGGTCGTTCCAAAAGCTAAGTTGTATTAATTTTAATTTGATTATGTCACTAATAGAAAATGATTTTTGAATTGATTTGAGAATTTTATCAGGAAAATAAATGCTAAAAGTAAATGATATGAGAACAGTCAGGGAGACAAGCGTGCTAACCTAGTTAATTCATTACTACTGCTATGATTTATTTCCTAGTTCAATGTCGAGATATCGTTTTATTAGTGGTTCTAATATCAACAGACCCGAATTGGCATTTGATGTATGTTCTATACTTACTTTGCGATCCCAAATCCCCTAAGATCACGAGGGCAGGGCATCCAAGTTCGTAGTGATGAATCCCCAACTATCCTAAAGACATGTCTATAACCTGAATAGATTATTAACCCCCTCTGAAAGAGTTCCTGAGCTTTTTAAGTATTTAATGTGATAAAGGCGATAAATTGGTAAATTCCTACACTAGGGATAGATGCAATCCTACCCTAGTACCCCGCTGATCCTAAGTTCAACAAGTCAGCCTAATAAGAGAATCAACTAAATCTAAACCACCCTCCATACTACCAAAACTCAGGGATCAATGACAGACAAATATGATATCTAATTCAAACAATAAATAAACAAGGAACAATCATAACAGAAGTAAATTCATAACTAGGCCCGCACTAGGAGTGCTTACTCGCTCATGGTAACAATACAACAAGAGTAAATGAAAGGAATCTTACAGAATGCGTTTATGAACGATTAAATACAAAATTAAATGTAGTGATTTCTCCCTTGGACTTCTGGTGGAATTCTTCCACTTCTAGAGGCTTGGATCACCTCTTGAAACTGTAGTGGAAGGAGTGATGTCGAATGTGCGAAATGAGGTCTCTATTTATAGTTTTCGAATTGGTTACGCCGTAACTGTTGAGGTGTGTTACGGCGTAACCATGCTGATGTGGGCTTCCCGGATATAGCCTTAAAACGTGTTACGGTGTAACTGTGACGCCATGGTTACGCCGTAATGATGACTAGGAAAAGTAATCCTTCTTCATCGTGGCAAGTTACAGCGTAATGGTAATGAAGTGGTTAAGCCGTAATAAGGGATACTGGCTCATTTCTTCATTAGTGTGGTTACGGCGTAACTCCTGCGGGGTGGTTACGCCGTAACTAGCCTTGAAAACCTTCATTTTCTTGATTTCCATGTCCAAATCCCACGTCTCTTGCTCAAATGCTCATTTTCTTCCTGTAAACTAAATATAAAGTGATTAAGTATCATTTTTAGGCATTTATACAATAATTACAAGCAATTTGATAGGGATTTTGATACCAAAAAGTATCAACTATTTGATGTTATCAAATATCCCCCTATTTGACTTCTACTTGAGAATCAAATATCCCTCCACTTGACTTCTACTTGCCCTCAAGTAGACCCTTTAGAATAATTCATAAAAATATTTCCCCAATTTAACTCGGAGAAATGAATTCTTAATTTACTTATGCTAGAAAACATCAAAGCCGAAGACCTCACGAGAAGGGGATCAAAATCACTCAACTCTCACTAGTCTAAGTGTTTCATTTTCGGGGTGATCACGCAACTACACTATCATAGCATGTATTCTATCATAGGCTTGGAAAGTATATAAATCTGCACCAGCTAGAATTAGGGTCTAAATAGCTCTTAAAGGCAACAAGGGTGACACATACAGGCTTAAACAGGTGTTTGATTCTTTCCGATACCAATGCTCCAGAAAAGGTGACAAAATTACACATGCTCGCCCAAATCTATGAGAGAGACACATGCAATTGCTCACTCCTTAACTCGAGCAGGCTAAAGGTCCGAATCTTAATAAAGGGTAGGATAAGACATGGGATACACATTTAATTGGTGTTAAACAAAATACACAAAACAAATAGTTTAAATAATATAAGGTTGTCATAACCAGCTACTGTCCATCCATAAGTCTAAGTATCCAAGTGCGAAAATCTGATCCAAAATTATGGGCTACTAGCCCATCCTTCACAATCATACAGATGGCCTATAGTTGCACCATCTTCATATCTTGAGCACACAGATGGCTTATAGTTGCACCATCTTTATATCTTTTACAACTTATTGGTTTTATAACATGTAACCAACATGAATATGCTACAAAGGTTTATATTTTTCTCTTTTTATTTATTATTATTACCCATGTAGCAATACACATATATCCCCCCACTTGAGATGAACAATATCGAAAGTGAGGATACAGGGGTCTTTATGGATCAACAATGATAGGTCTTTCACAAATGCACAAAATTTCCGAACCCATTTCCCTGAACCATAGATTTAAGTAGCCAGAGATTTCAACACAAATAAATTATAGACTACAGGGTTGGCTAAGGCGAAATAGTGTAACACTAAATTTAACATAGAGGGTTGAAAAACAAAGATTGGCTCAACAAGGTGATCTAAGGGTATCTTGAACTAAAATTGAGTGCAACAAGGGGTTTTTCATGGGAGGTCGACAAGTCAATGTAACAAGTCAATAAACATGCACATATAGGCTATTTTGGGTAAATTCCTAAATATTGCCTTCTTGAACAGTTTATTCCTGCTAATCAATTAGGTCTCGAAATGATGTACAAGTCAAGTTCTAAAGTCTAAAATACTACCGGCACACTCATATTTTTGGTGGATTTTTGTATAATAGATGAAAACGGAATCATTAGGCTTAACCTCACCAATTGAAATAAAGGGTAATAGTGCGATCGGCAAAGATTAATTCTAGTTTAGTATGAAAAACATGTCAATTTTTTTTAATTGGCACAATTTTTCAAGAAAAACTAGAAAATCAAAGGCAAATATAGGTCAAGTGGTAATTTTACTCCCATCCCCCCACTTGGTTTGTACAATGTCCCTATTGTACATTTAAGGAAATAAAAATCCAAAGAATAAGAGTAAAATTAGAATGAGAGACTCCCCTGAGCATTGCTCTGTGCTTTAAATGATAATGGCAAGAGATGAACTCTTGACCAGCGTATCCTGAGCAAACTCTTAATCCCCTGAAATCACTAGACAAACTACAAGCATTAAATGTTCAAAATAAAATATACGGAAAACCTAACTCACTTTCGTAGGAATCACGTTTGCAATTAGCGTATGCAACAAGCCTTTTAAACCACTTGGTGGCCCAAGTGGACGAGTAAAGTCTTGTGAGGGTTTCCAGGAACATACCCACAAAGTTCATTTAATTATACATGATTTTGTAAAAGTTTCAAACAATATTAAGGTTTTTAGGAATGGGTTATAGCGTAATCAAGGGATGCGTTACGCCGTAACCAAATGGAAAAATATTTTAAAATTTTTGTTTTAACTAGTTACGGTGTAACCATGTAAAGGTTTACGGCGTAACTGAAGTGTTTACGCCCAAACAAAAACATTTTTACCACATGAATACGGGTTAAAGTAACCTTTAATTCCGTTTCCTTCTGTGAGAACCTGCAAAACTAAGTAAGAAACAATACAAACCAACTAAAATGCAGAAATTTGAAAGAATTATATTAATAAAAAGACAGGTTGTCTCCCGACAATCACTTTTGTTTATTCACGAGTCTTTAAGTTAGACTCAAGACGAGGCTATGTCTTTCTTCAGGCCTTCCCTTCTTCGTCCACCTCCTCCATCAACCTAGCTCTTACTGTGGTGAGGTTATCTTTAGTCCTAGGCAATTCGTCAATTCCTAAGATTCTAACCTTTGTATAGCTTTCTACTGGTCCAACAATATACCTAGTTACCTCTGCCTTCTCAATTAAGATCGAAGGTGGTTTCCTATAAGTCATGCCAAGCAGTTTTCTCTTTCTTTTTTTATAGGCCTCATTATCTAAGTCAGTGAATCCGTTGTATGGTATTGGCTCTACATAATCAATGTTCCCTTCTAAATTGTCCTCGTCTTCACTTGTACCTTTAAACCAATCATTATTTAATTTATCTAGAACGAATTTGAATAATATGAAAATAAATTCAAATATAAAGTATATGATTATAAAAATATATAAAATATATTGTGTTTAATAAATAAATTATCATTAAATAAATTTATAATATTAAATTTTTAGGGTTAAAATTATGATATAATTAGTTTTATTATGTCATAAATTTAGTGGTTTTGGTTTGGGTGATATGTAATTGGTTTCTGGAAGTTTTTATTTCTAGTATGGTGGTTTTATTTATTTGTATATTATTATTTAAATCAGTGAAGTTATTTTAATGATTATGGGAATTGTTTGCTATTATGTGTGTTTTGAAAATATTATTGTTAATAATGCTGTTACCCCCACACTATAACAAATCAACATTAACGACAAACCCCCTACACCCGACTTTTTTACCCACACCCAAATTGTATTTAACAACTTCCGTACCCTCCCCAAACTTCATACATACTCCTGACCCTACCAAACACTAATATTAGAATCGAGCAATGCTCAATACTAGCAAGTTTGTTACCACCAAAATGTTAAGAATTTTAGGATTTGCTATGTGCTTAGTGTGTTGCCCTGCTAGTGTAAGTTTAGATTTTTAGATGTGTTGGGGCTTTAATTGGTGTGTGTTTGTGTTAGTTGGGTGTTTTGTTTATTTTTTTGGATATGCGTGAGTTGATAAATTTATATATTTGTGATTTGAGATAGTATTTTTAATTTATATAATAAAAATATCTGCACACTTTGCTTGGGGGTTGTTTTTAAGGTATTAATTTTTTAAAAAAGTAGTTGAGTATAAGTGTTTTTTTTTTAGTATTATTTTTAGATTTAGGTAATTGGTAATTAAATGATGGAGGAGATGCAGGTTTGTTTTTTGGAATGAACTTGAAAAGTGCTAGTGGGGTAGCGGTTGTTTTGATAATGACGGATTTCTTCCAATTGGCTTTCTTTATGCTTGGTGAGGGGGTGGTTTAGTTCGATTGTTTGCGCGATATGTGCGGGTATTGTTTGTTGTTCTTTTTTTGTATTAAGTGTATTGTTTTCATGGTGCTCGCTTTTGTGGTTTGTTCTAGGGTGGTGTAGTCTTTAGATGTTGGGTGAGTGGGGTTTGTGACTGGGTTTGCGGTGTAGTCATGGTGATTGTTTCTTACTATACCGCGTATTTTTCTTTGTGCTGGTAAGATTTTTATTATTTTTTTTTTTATTATTTTATAATCCTCTTCGTGTTACTTGACTCATTTCTTTGTCTTTTACTCGTTGTTTGTGGGTTTGTAGTTACTAGTTTTATAGATCTCCCCTACTTCCGATTTTCGATGTTTATTTAATTGGTGTTTTTCAAATTTTGTAGATAACTGTTTTATTGCTGTGTGGGGTGGTGTTGTGATTTTTTTTGTGTATATTGTGAAATTTTAAACTTTTTTATGTTCTGTTTTTTACTCCCTAAAGATACAGTAGGTAGAAGTTAAAAAAAAACACTTTTTATTGATTTTTTACTATTAATGGCAGTTACTGATTTTGTGACGGTATATTTTTTTTAACCCTATAAAGCTTTACTCTTATTTTATTTTTAATGTCTTACTCAATGGATTATACTAATTACCATTATAGTGGTGTGATAGTTATTGGCAGTTTTTTGATTTTCTTTCTATGGATACTGGATTTTTATGTTTTTTTTATGTTTGGGCTTAAATTTCTTTGATTTGTTTAATCGTAAATGAGTTTTTGAGATCTAGTTGTAATATCTATATTATGGGAAAAACCTTCGTTGTATATTTTTTGTTTTTTGAACACATATATGTTTTCTACTTTATTGGACATCAAGAGTGTTTTTTTTTTTTTTTTAATGTGGTAGCTAGTGTTCACAGTATTAATTTGCGGTCGTAGGGGATTTCATATTTTGAATATTGCTGTTTATTATAATGTAGTTTTTCACTATTATTTTTCTTTATCTATAATTATTTGTATTTTTTTTATATTTTTTTGGTCTGGTAGATATATTATGGCTCTAGTGTTTTTCTATGTGCCACGCAATGCCTTACACTTAAGTACCGTCTATTTTCTGTTCCTTTTTTATTCAATGTTTATGATATTATCGCTTTTTGAATTACTTAGTCTGCTTGGATGTTATTTTTAGTATAGCAGCTGCGATGAATAGTTTTAATTTGAATATCATGTATTTGTTGTTTTTCTCTGGTAATGAATAGTTGTTAGTCGGATGATATATGGATTTGGGAAAGAAATCGCTAATATTAATTGCGAGATAATTATATGTTTATATTTTTTTTGCAGATTAGTGAATTCTATTCTGCGTGCGCGGACTAACTATCCCCCACCCTAATTTAGAATTTTTCTGGTCATTCACAACGTTTGCGTGTTGGGTGCCAACAATGACATTATGCACTATTTATTCATTGTCATTGATGCTATTAGTTTTTATTTGACCATGTTTGAGTATTATTTTAAGGATGTTTTTTTGTTGTGTTTTTTGTGGTCATTACTGCATACATTACATTTTCCTATACGTATATACTTGTAATGCATACTGGACAGTTTAAAGGGTTATTAAGGTTTCATTGGGGTATTGATAGAATAATGTTCATCGGATTGGATGGTGGTCATGAGTTTATGTCGTTTTGGGGTAATGCATGTATTGTGTGTGCTGCGTATAGAGAGTGTGGTCACTCATGAGTAATTGGTGCGTGTTTGTGGGGTGGGGTCATGTGCAGTGGATATTGGATATGCGGGGTGTGTGAGGTCTTTTGTTGTATGATGTTGTGGTGGTTGGGTGAGTGTTTGGGTGGTTGGTCATGCAGTTTTATTGTGTTACATTTATGATAGTCTGCTAATATAATATTCTGTTATTTTACTTAATTGAATTTCGGTTTTTCGTTTAATTTGTTTTATGTCCTTTAAAGTTTAGTCTGACTATTACCTTCTTAAGATCTTAGTGGTCATATAGTCTTTGTACATGTACTTGATTTATGGAATTTATTAAATTATTATTTTACTTACTTGGATTTTTGGATAGTCTTTATAATACCTTTGAATTTTGTATTTTTTTTTAATTTTTTTTGAAGTATTTTTTTGATCATTAACGACAATGACACCTTCTTTTCTCTACCTGAAATAATTACTTAAATTATTCGAACAGTGCTTTTTTACTGACAACCTATGAATTGTCTAACCAATTTGCATTCGTATGGTTGACGTGTATGTTTTTTTTGACATTTATCTGTATTTTTCTCCAGGTTATTTATTTTGTGATTGCTAGTTGTGCTATTATTTAGCTCAGTCTGATTATATTGGGAGCGTTATAGATAGTATTTTATTAATATAGAGATAATTTGTGATTCAATTTTTTAATTATTTGGAGCATTCGAGTCGCGCGGATATAAATATTTTTAAAGGCTTTATAATTTGAGTACCATTCGACAAATGTTTTGAAAATATTTTCTATTACATTTCAAATGGGACTTATTGTAACTCGGGTATTTTATAAAAATTATTGAATGGTTGACTTTTCAAAACGTCTCACTTAGATCGTTTTCTGTAACTTGTACTTTATGCTATGAAGTAGTACCTCAAGTGGGATTTTGCTGCGTTATGATTTTAGGGGTGTTACAGAGTGGTATCAAAGCACTGGTTATAGAGAACTAGGTCGTTTTCAAAACCTGGACTATAACCATTTTTCAAAAAAATTTAAGAGTGTTTCACCGTTGTCCGATATCCACGCGCGCATGCTCCCTGGTCCCTTATAAGCTCTTTTTTGCGTCTCTACTACTATTACATGGATAATGAGTATTTAACACTTGGCTATGATTTCGCTCTCTTACGTCTATCTTATGACGTCTTACTATTTACCTTATATTGGTCAGTTATATAAATATTGACCACTCCGATTATCGCGTACTTCTTGATTTCTCATTAACTCTTTTGAACATTGGTACTGGTATTATATAAGGATACCTATGCATATGGGCTATTTTCTTTTTGATCTCTTACGATTAACTTCGAACTTTTTCGCGACTTTACCTTATTCTCTTTTGATGTTATTGAAATTCGGCGTAGTTATCAATTCCACTGGTTATTTTAACATTCGACTCCAAGTTTGAACACTCTACTTTTGCTTTTGAATCGCATATGTTGTTTCGTAATCCATTGTTTTGAAGTCTTCCAGTTGATGGGAGTACGACTTTAACTTGTCACCTCGGATCGTGCCGTCTTTTAGCACTTACCTTTGGAACGCGATTAACTAACGTCTCATTATTCTTCTCATTACTTCTTATGATTTTGAAGAATCATGCCGCCAAGGAGACTCCCTCTTCTCAACGTAAC
>BQNB010050645.1:3258-41410 GCA_026074375.1 Tanacetum coccineum
ACAAGATCTTCCTTTAAGATGTCAAGTCTATCAAGGGAGATTGTTAGCAAGCTTTCAAGATGATCCATAGAATGAGCATGTTGGTCAAGACACAAAATCGCAAGGTGGCAAAGACGATCAAGACTGAAGGATAAAGATTTAAAGATCTCGGACCAAAAGACAAAGTCAAAAGACAATGACAAAGGCTCAAGATCAAAGATCACATAGCATGAAGGAACAAGCCTTCAACAAAGACAGAGACCAAGATCATAAGAGCTTAACGACAAAAGCAATCTCATTGATCTCATAAAGGAGTGTCACAATGAACTCACTTCGGGGGATATTGTTAGCCTTAATAAATTGAGTCGAACAATGAAGTTCGTTCATTATGAATATTAGGTCTCAGTCATTCTATTATATGTTGTAATAGGCTAGAACGGGTAAACGGGCTCGTTTATGTAAGCTAACCGGTCACGTGTATCTGGCGTAAACCCAAGTAATCCCGAGCCCGGCCCATAGAAATACCATAGGCATGTAAGCCTCATGGTTTAATTATAAATACCCCTCTCCAAGGATGGAGAGGGTGTTGGCTTCATTTGTAACTTACATATTTGCAATTTAACCATTCACTTTCTCTCTCTTGTATCTCTCTCTAACTTCTCTCTTAACTTCTTCTCATCTTCTTCCTATTTTCTTCTTTAATTCGTGTTCTAGTAATATGAAGTGAAGTGATTTATTGGTTCCGACATCATCTGTCTCAAACGGTTCTATCTCCTCAGCGGAGGGGACGGGATCAACAGCTGGAGAAGCAATAGCAGTAGAGTCAGCATAAGCTAGGTGCTCCTCCTCCTCATCATCGTCATCCTCAGAGGACTCCTCCTCCTCCTCATCATCATCATCATCATCATCGGCAGCATAGTCAATCGGGTCCTCTTCTGGATCGGGGTCTACACTATTATCACTAGTAGGAATGGTGCAATAATGAACTTATAAAAACAAAAGAAGACGACACAAGGACGACAGCAACAACCGAACGAGTTCAACTTTTGTGTGCCGATCTAGTTTTTTCAAGGATAGCCGAACTAGACAAGATCCAAGGTGAACCGAAAGTGAAATACCAGAGGAACCGATGGAGTTGATAACTTATTCTACAACCGAAACCAGTAAGTTCACTTGACAACGATCGAGTTCAAAGTTATCACCGATACGAGTTATAACCTTAATGAACCGAACTAGCTTCTCACCTTAAGAAAGAGCCGAACGAGTTAACGCTTGAAAGAGCCGAACGAGTGTAATTTTGAAAGAGCCGAACGAGTGTAATTTTGAAAGAGCCGAACGAGTGTAATCTTGAAAGAGCCGAACGAGTGTACTCTTTAAAAAGACCCGAACGAGTTTTTTTTACTAGTGCAAACCGAACTAATTCTCGAGAACAAGTCTATACTCGTTTAAGTGTTTTCGGTTTTTGGGTTTCGGAGTGACGTTTAATCTAAGGACTTAGACTAATACCTCGTGATCGTGACATCTTTTCGATCAACGTGGTATATTCGGATTTCATCGACGATAACTGTACCGGTTCATAAGATCAAATCAATAGTCGTTCTTACTTCTACAATTTTCAAAACGAAAAGAGGATAAGAAAATGGAGGGAAATGTCTTATTAATTAACTAAAATTCAAGAGTTACAAGATTGGTCCCTGAACTTCAAACCCAATTCAAACTTCGTCCTTTGTTTGTTTTATAACCCTCATTGTTAAAACAACATTACATCGTTTGTCCTTACTTGAGTTTTAATCAACCGTTACTCATCTCAAGTTGAAAGTTTGTGCACCGTTCATCGTTTTAAGCTCATTAATCATTTCAAAAGCTTACGTTCTTCAATGACAACAACGATTTCACCAACAAAAATTCTATTTTCATGGTTTTTCTTGATTTAGTAAAATCCCGCGAAATACTCTTGCATTTTCTCGGTTTAGTCAAGACTTGTAAAATCTCGTAAAATAGTTTTCCACAACAACAACAATCACTTTACCTGCTTAAGATCCTACAAATCATTTTTCACTTCATAATTCTTAAATCATTCATCATGACAACTCCAATTGTAACTTCCAACAACGACAGTCAAATGATAACAACATAATGGCAGCTGTTCAAGGGATGTTCTTTACCAATGCTTGCAACAGGAGGATATGTACAATGGAGATCACGGTTCTTATGATACATTGATACAAGACCAAATGGTGATGCCTTACGGAAGTGCATTCTCAAAGGTCCTTACACTCCAACGATTGTCACAACACCAGATGTTCCTGCAACAGAGGATTCTCCACCAGTTCCTGAACAAATAACAGTCGAGACAGTTATGAATATGACTCCTGAAAACAGAGCTCATTTTGAATCAGAAAAAGAAGCGATTCATTTGATATTGACGGATTTGGTAGATTAATATATACTCAAAACTATTGATCATGTCAGACAGCTTAAGAAATGTAGGAAGCCATCAAAAGGCTACAACAAGGTGAATCACTCAATATTCAAGATGTCAATACAAACTTATTTTGGGAGTTCGGTCAATTCACCTCTCACGATGGAGAAACAATTGAGTCTTACTACACAAGATTCTACAAGATGATGAATGAAATGATCAGAAACAATTTGACAGTTGCTACGATGCAAGTCAATGTTCAATTTCTTCAACAACTTCAACCAGAATGGTCAAGATTTGTCACAATTGTGAAGCAACAACACAAGTTGATGCAGGTTTCATACCAATAAGCTCTTTGACATTCTTGAAACAATACCAAAAGGAAGTTTAATGAACTCCGTTGCTGAAAGGAATGGCCAAGGTGCTTAACCCATTAGCCACTGGTTGGCTATGTCAAACACTTTAAGACCTTATTGCCAATACATCAAAACCTCACAAATCATATGCACAACATCAAAAGCTTCACTTCCCAAACCAGTATCTGTAACTTTAAGATACAAGGCAAAGGATAGACTAAAACCAGATCACCCCACCATCTGAGTCAGCTTCTGAAGAAGACAGTGATCCTGAACAAGCTCAGAAGGATAAAGACATGCAGAAAAATTTGGCTCTCATTGACAAAGACTTCAAGAAACTATTACAAACCTACCAACAACAACCTCAGAACTTCCTCAAACACCAGAAACAAGAATGTGGATACTACTCCAAGGTACAAGAATGACAATCAGACTGGACAGTTTAGGAATCAGAGGGCAGTGAATGTTGTTGGGGCTAGGGAAACTGTAGGTGGTCCAGTAGTGCAACAGTCTGGGATACAGTGTTTTAACTGCAAGGAATTTGGTCATTATGCTAAGGAATGCAGAAAGCCAAAACGGGTTAAAGACTCCACGTATCATAAGGAAAAGATGTTGCTGTGTAAACAAGCTGAGAAAGGTGTTCAACTTCAAGCAGAGCAATCTGACTGGCTAGAGACAATGGTATGAAGAGATTGATGAACAAGAGTTGGAAGCACATTACAGTTACATGGCAAAGATTCAGGAGGTTCCTAATGCAGACTCAGGCACAGACTGAGCCATTAGAACAGGTACAATACGATACTGAATGATTAATGTGTTTGCCAATGACATACAACATTTTGACCAATCTGAATCCATTAGTAACACATGTGTAGTGGAAACGGGTGATAGTAATGTCATTCCTGACTCACCGGATATGTGTGATAATGATATTCAGGATGACCAAAATGATGTAGAATGTGATGATGAGCGTGTTGCACTTGCTAATTTAATTGCTAATTTAAAGCTTGATGTCGATGAAAATAAAAAGATTCAAAAGCAATTAAAGAAAGCAAATGCAACATTGACTCAAGAATTAACTGAGTGCAAATCTATTCTTGCGGAAACTAGTAGAACTCTAGGGGAATCTAATAGTATTCGGGATAGTTGCTTAGTTGCACTTCAAAATAAACAGACTGAGTTTGAGAGGTACAAGGCCTTTAATGATCGTACAGTTGACTATGTTCAATCTTGATACGAAGGTTAAATGAAACTCTAGGACTATTAGCTCAAAAAGAAATTGACATAAAAGAAAGTTTAAAAGTTAAAGCCTATGAAATTTCAGTTGTCAAAGAGAAACATGATGAGTTAGTCAACAGAGTTCTTTTAACAAGTCACATTACGAAGGTTTGTCAAGGAGAAACAAAAGGTAATTACGGTTTGAAGTTAGGAAGAAAAAGGTATGACAAATGATTTCAATTGGAAAACCAAATAAAGTTTTTTGAATGAAATTGTTTACAAACCGGAGTCAATTCAATTCCAAACCATTCATATGTTAGCACCCCAAATGACCCATACTTTTAATGGAAGACCACCTTGTTGCCATACAAGGTACCTCTAAAAAGGCTCAAATGAGTACCATGTTTGTATGCGATCCACATGACCATTGATCCTGCATCAGGACTCGTCCGATAGTGAAGGTGACTCAGACTCTTGAAGAAGAGAGTCGATCAAAATTGAATAAAGACTTAGTGAAACCTTTTGACTACATAAAGTTAAATAGTCTTTAAGAAAAATTTTAACCCCAACCTAGATTATGAAATTTCAGTTCGCACAGGCAAAATGAAATAGAAAGAAAATGTGAGAAAATCCATTTGTGAAAACAAAACCAAATATTTTCAAAACATAGATTTCTTACCCAGTGTCTAACTCAATAAGCAAAAAGTAGACACGATATAATGTCATGACGAATAACATTAATCATCTGAAAGAAATTGTCGATCAAGCGTGGGTAAAACATTCAAATGACCGTCTTCATCTTCGTAACCCAACTGCTCAAGATATGGAAATCCTAGTTAAGACATGTTTGATGCCCCTTGCCCTTAAGACTCAGAATGATAGTTTCGCATTTGTTCATGAACTTAAGCAATTATTTAACCGGGGACTGATTGTTCCTTTTACCCAAAAAAAATAAAAAACAATAAGCAAGAAATGCATGCAGATTTAAAGTACGTTGAATCTCTTGAAGATGAAATTGATGAACTTGAATCTGATAAGGCAGAATTTTCCAACATGTATGATATGCTTTTGCAAGAATGTGTGTCTAAAGATGTTATGTGTTCTTATTTGCAATCTTCATCTGATTTAGATGAGATCACTGAATTACAATGCTTATATCTTCATAAAGTCAGGGAATGTGACTGTCTTGCACAAAAGCTTTCTGAACAAACTGAATTTGTAAGTAAAGAGATTTACACTGAGCTTTTACGAAGTTTTGCTAAATTAGAAAAACACTCAATTTCTCTTGAAATCGCTTTACAAGAATGTCAAGAACAACTGAAAAATGACACAGTTTGCAAAGAAAAGGCGTCAAATGTATTTCGAAAAGAACATGAACAATATTTTGAAATACAAGATTTGAAAGCTCAACTGCAAGACAAGAACATTGCAATCAGCGAGTTAAAGAACTCATTGACAAATGCAAAGGAAAATCTGTGGACACTAAGTTTGATAAACCATCTGTTGTTCGACCAGCAAATGCTCAAAGGATTCCAAAACCATCAGTTTTAGGAAAACCGGCTCCCTTTTCAGACTCTCTTGAGAGAACAAATTTTGCAAAGAAAAAGTCGGTTTCAAAAACTAATGAGTCAGAGGGTTTATCAAAACCAGTCACTCTACAGAATTTACCTAAGACAGCAATGCAAGCTGTAAGAAACACAAATGTGATTAAACCAGGCATGTATCGCATTGCAAGTAGTACCACACAAACTAGAGCACCATAGTTGAATCAGACTTCTAGGAATACTAATCCTCGCGTATCTACATCTACAGGATAGTCTATACAACTATGTTAGCTAGACCACAGCCTAGGAGAATCAAATGAAGATAAGGTCGTGCCTATCAATTGTCTGTGAAGTTTAAGAAGACTGAAGTAGAAGAACACCCGGATTTATAGTATGCTGGATAGAGGTTATGCAGGAAGAGCTTCTACAATTCAAGTTATAAGAAGTTTGGACTTTAGTGGATTTACCAAATGAAAAAAGGGCTATAGGCACTAAGTGGGTTTTCAAGAATAAAAAGGATGAAAGGGGAATTATGATAAGAAATAAAGAAAGATTGGTTGCTCAAGGGTACACACAAGAAGAAGGGATTGACTATGATGAAGTATTTGCCCCTGTTGCAAGAATTAAAGCAATTAGGCTATTTTTAGCTTATGCTTCATTTAAAGATTTTATGGCGTATCAAATGGATGTAAAAAGTGCTTTTCTCTATGGGAAGATTGAAGAAGAGGTGTATGTATATCAACCACTAGGATTTGAAGATCCAGACTTTCCTGATAGAGTATACAAGGTTGAAAAAGCATTGTATGGACTACATCAAGCTCCTAGAGCTTTGTATGAAACCTTGTCAACATATCTTGTTAGCCTCAAATATTGAGTCGAACAAGAAAGTTCGTTCATTAAGAATATTACGTCTCGGTCATTCAATTATGTAATGTTGTAATAGGCTAGAACGGGTAAACGGGCTCATTTATGTAAGCTAATCGGTCACGTGTATCGGGCGTAAGCCCAAGTAATCCCGAGCCCGGCCCGTAGAAATACCATAGGCATGTAAGCCTCATGGTTTAACTATAAATACCCCTCTCCAAGGATGGAGAGGGAGTTGGTTCACTTTGTAATTTTCCTTTTGCAAGTTTAATCAACCATTCTTATTTTCTCTATACTTTCTCTCTCTTGTTTCTCTCTCTAAACTTCTTCATATCTTCCTCCTATACAATATCCTTTTAAGTGATCTCTCCAAGTGATCACTATACAATATCCCTTCAAGAAACGACTTCATCAACTCTAATCTGTCTCATGGCTAAAGCCTCACCAACTCAAGCATGGTTATGGCATCGAAGACTTTTTTTATCTTAACTTCGACTACATCAACTTGCTTTCAAAGAAGGATGTCGTGATTGGTTTACCTAAGTTGAAATATGTCAAGGATCAACTACGTTCCTCTTGTGAAGTGAGTAAAGCAAAAATAAGTTCATTCAAGACAAAGGTTATTCCAAGTTCGAAAGGACGGCTAAATTTGCTTCATATGGACTTGTGTGGTCTAATGCGGGTTGCTAGCATAAATGGGAAGAAATATATTCTGGTAATTGTAGACGACTACTCTAGATATACTTGGACTCTATTTCTAAGATCCAAGGATGAACACCAGAAGTTCTAAAAGATTTTCTCACAATGATTCAACGCAATCTTCAAGCCCTAGTAATTTCTGTTCGAACTGACAGAGGCAATGAGTTCTTAAACAAGACACTCAATGCATTCTTTAGAGAAGAAGGAATTGAGCATCAAACTTCTACTGCTCAAACACCTGAATAGAACGGCATTGTTGAAAGATGAAACCGTACTCTGGTTGAGGCTGCTCGGATGATGCTCTCAGCTTCTAAATTTCCTTTGTTATTTTGGGCTAAAGCAATTACAACCGCATGCTATACTCAAAACAGATCTATCATTATCCTGTCACATGAGAAAACGGCATATCACATCATCAATGACATAAAACCTATAATTAAACACCTTCACATCTTTGGTTACACTTGTTACCTAACCAGAGATGGTGAAAATTTGGATAAGATGAAAGAAAAAGGGGATTCGTGCATTCTGGTGGGATACTCCACTCAGTCAAAGGGATATAGAGTTTACAACAAGAGAACAAGATTAATAGTTGAATCCATACATCTCAGATTTGATGAGATCAAAGAGATGTCAGAGACGTCTGTTGCTAATGACACTTCAGGCCTCGTTCCCCATCGACAAAAGGCGTCAGATTATGACAACTCTGGCCCCGTCCACAACTACAAAATGTTTCTCCTTCAGCAGATACAACAGTTCCGTCACAACAAGAGTTGGATCTACTATTCGGTCCTTTGTACGATGAATTTTTCAATATGGGTACTTCTCGTGTCAACAAGTCTTTTTCTCCCACTGACAATTTTTCTCAACAAGACACACAACCCTCAACGAATATTCACCCTACAACAGAACCATCAACTCCTACAAATGTTCACACTGAGGAAAACAATGATAATCAAGCAGAAGATACACAAGTTCAACAAGATGAATTTACCAATCCTTTCTGTACACCGGTACCAGATGTTGTTGAGTCTTCCTCACGTAATATTGGTAATTCAAATTTGCATACCTTCAATCAACCACAAGATTCCAAATACCGATGGAAAAAAGATCACCCATTAACTCAAGTTCGTGGCTATCCATCCAAGCCAGTACAAACAAGACGACAACTTGCAACTGATCCTGAAATGTATATGTTCGCACTCACCGTGAGTACTGCTGAACCGAAAAACATTAAGGAGGCAATGGATGATTCTGCATGGATAAAAGTAATGCAAGAAGAGCTTCATCAGTTTGACAGACTTCGAGTCTGGGAACTCGTTGATAAACCCTTTGGCAAGAACGTAATTAAGCAAAAGTGGTTATGGAAGAACAAAAAGGATGAAGACCAAACTATAATTCGCAATAAGGCACGACTTGTAGCTAAGGGTTATGCTCAAGAAGAGGGTATTGATTTCGAAGAATCATTTGCTTCAGTTGCTCGCTTAGAAGTTGTTTGGATTTTCATTGCATATGCTACACACAAGTCTTTTCCAATTTATCAGATGGATGTGAAAACAACATTCCTTAATGGTCCACTGAAGGAGGAGGTCTATGTTGCACAACCAGACGGGTTCGTTGATCCTGATCATCCAGACAAAGTTTACCGACTAAGGAAAGCTCTATATGGATTGAAACAAGCTCCGAGAGCCTGGTATGATGAACTCTCAAATTTCCTGATATCCAAAGGTTTTACTAAAGGTACCATTGACCCGACTCTATTCACGATAAGATACGGGGAGGACATTCTACTTGTGCAAATTTACGTTGATGACATTATTTTCGGGTCCACAAACCCTAAATTTTCTAAACGATTTGAAAAATTAATGCACAGTAGATTTGAGATGTCCTTAATGGGGGAAATGAAATTCTTTTTAGGACTTCAGATCCACCAATCCCCATGCGGTATCTTTATCAATCAGGCCAAGTACGCTTTAGAGATACTTAAAAAACATGGTATGGAAAAAGGACAAAGCATTGGTACACCAATGGCTACGAAACCTAAATTAGATGCAGACTTGAGTGGTGAACCCGTAGACCAAACTGTACTACGTAGTAAAATGGGGTCACTCAAGTAATTGAACATCTAGTAGACAGTCTAGTGCAAGCTGTATGTTTTTGTGCAGATATCAAGCAAAGACCGGACTGAAAAACACTCAAAGAGGTTATCAGGATCTTTTGATATAAAAGGGTGGTACCAGTAACATGGGACTCTACTATCAGAAGGATTCTGGCTTTGAAACTATTTAGCTTTTTCAGATGCCGACCTTGCGGATCATTGTACTCCAAAAGCACATCTGGAGGAATACAGTTCCTAGGTGTCAAAGAAGCAAGACTGTACTGCAATGTCATCAGCAGAGGCTGAGTACGTGGCGTTATCTACAAGTTGTGCTCAAGTAATGTGGATGAAGACACAACTTAAAGATTATGGCTTAAACTACAACAAGATACCGTTGTATTGCGACTCTCAGTCAGCCACAGCAATCTCATGCAACCCCGTGCAGCACTCCTGTACCAAGCACATCCATACTCGATATCATTTTATCAAGGAACAGGTTAAAAACGATATAATTGAATTGTACTTTGTCAGAACTGAATACCAATTAGCTGATATGTTTACTAAAGCCTTACCCGAGGATAGGTTCTAGTATCTTGTCAGACGAATTGGAATGAGATGTTTGACTCCAGTAGAACTGGAGGTTCTGACAAACGAATCTGCTTGATAATCCATCAAACATCAACTTGTACATATTTTTGAGAAAAGCAAAATACAAAAATATAAAACATATAAAAACAAATACAAAAATATAAAATTTCAAAAAGAAAATACAAAATCAAAAAAATCAGAAAATGTTTTCTCAAAAGATATTCTTATCGACATGTTCATATTGGAATCGATAACATTTACGTTACTAGAAATGTTCATTAAACGGTACACGGGCGTTGGTAAATGAAGTTCAAAACAGGAGTTTAAAAATGTTTTCAAAACATGTCATTTCTAATTTTCTTAATGACTTGTAATTGCTCTCAGATTGCAACTCGCCCGAACGGGACAGGGAGAGTAGTACGCATAAAGTGCACTTACCTTAAAGTTAGAAGAATAGTCTTCTTAAATTTGGTTTTACCAATAGTTGAAACATATTTTTCCAAGAATTTCTCACCTGACGATTCACAATCTTTCAAATTATGTGTTCAACACTCCATCCCTCATAAATCTTTACAAGACAATTCTTCTATAATTGGTGTCATTTTCAAAATGAGTCAATGTTTGAGGGGTAGTTTTTCAAAAAAACAAGTTTTAATGATTTTGGATACATCATCTCACGACAATTCTTATGTATTCAAAACATTATCAAAAAGGCTCTTTATAACAACTCAGTAATAATCTGACTACTCAATAGATTGTATGTTATAAGATGATATTCTGTTGGTAGCTCACAATTTGTTCAATAATTCTTCAAATGACAATTCATATCTTTCTAAATTGTGTGCTCAACAATGACTAAACCCTCAATTTTATATTTCTTCCACAACTTGAGTATCTTTTTTTTAGGTGTCAAACATATGTAAAATTAAGGGGGAGCAAGTTAATGTTCCATATAATTCATGCTGATAATATTTTTTCTCTCCACAGTATTTTTCATGACAAATTTTAATCACATGGTATTTCAAAATTAGTGAATTAGTATTTAAAATAAGGGGAGAAATGTAATTAAAATGTGATTTGAAAATAATAAAGTGATCTAATCGGCTCAAAGTACTTGATTTACTCTTTGGAAAAGGTTTATGGTTCGATCTCATACCAAAACACATCTTAATTTCACGACGATTCCTGAAGTCATTAGGTGGTTTGGGTAGGCTTAGTCCATCATGATCCATCAGAACGGAGGGTCTACCCTAAGGACATCCAATAGTTTAGAAATAGCAGTCCTTAGGTTATGAATTGGAGATGATTGTGTATAGAGAAGAATGCAGGAATAAGATTGGAGCAACATGGAACAATCATAACATAGGTGTTAGTATGATGTCTTAGTAAGATTGAAGGGGGTTGCAAGTATGATATAATAATAAATGTATGGATAAAAGGATGAAAACAAAGAAAGCCCCTCCATAACACCTTTAGGCCAAATCCGTACGTGGTCTATTCATAATCTATCGGTTTTCACAAAGATGAATTCTAATATTGAAGACGACATCATGGACCCAGTGATGCAATGCAACAACCTTTCCAGCCTTCGAGTTTTCTTAACAGAGACTTGTCTCAATTTGTCACGGGGAGATACACACGTTATCTATTGACATCTCACTACGAGATGTTAAATTGAATAGGTCGGCAGTCTGCTCCAGCCTCACGATTACATAAAACCAAAACGCACTAATCGTGTCTGAGATTAATGAGATCAATAAAATAAATCTCATTAGGACACATTCCATTACAAACACTTGTTGAACACAAATAAGTTCACAAGCTATCAACAAGAGTCCTATGCATTATCCTTGTGATTTGCTAGAACATCTGAGTGATACTTAAGTATTCACAGTGAAGATGGAAATCCTCCTTGAGCTAACATCAAACAAGCTCTTGGTAGGTAACTTGTGCGATTCTAGATGAATCAAACTTGTGTCAACTGGAAAGAAACGATGGTGTGATTCAATGTGAATCAAGCTTGTTCTAGTAAAAGAATTAACGGTTTAATCAGAAAGATAGTAACTATCTGATTCACTCTTACCGTGTTGTCTGCTTTGAGATGCTCTGGTAACGAGAACGGCTATTGCAGCTGCAAAACCCTGTCAAGAAGATTCATTTGAACTCTATCTGGTTACAAGAAGTATTTATACTAATTAACGGGGTACTGTGGTTATTGCAACCTTATTTGACGAAGTGACAAAGACACTCTCGTCCATGTTGATTATCACTAACGTAAACTTACAGGTTATATGGTGGTGGCAGTATCCCATTCCAGCTGAAGTCGGATTCATTACCACATGCTCATGTTCAAACTACAAAGACATAGTATAAGCATCAAGATTTAAAAATCAAGAAAGCTCAAGATTTAAAAGACAAAGACTTCCGCAAAATCTGATATTCAAGATCTTTCTTCAAGATATCAAGATTATCAAGACAATGATTGCCAAGGGAGATTGTTAGTAAGCTTTCAAGATGATGCAAAGTATGAGCATGTTGGTCAAGACACAAGATTGCAAGGCGGAAAAAACGATCAAGACTAAAGGATAAAGATTTAAAGATCTTGGACATAAAGACGAAGTCGAAAGACAATGACAAAGGCTAAAGATCAAAGATCGCATAGCATGAAGGAACAAGCCTACAACATAGACAGAGAAAAAGATCATAAGAGCTTAATGACAAAAGCAATCTCATTGATCTCATGAAGGAGTGGCACAATGAACTCACTTCAGGGGAAATTGTTAGCCTCAAATATTAAGTCGAACAAGGAAGTTCGTTCATTAAGAATATTAGGTCTCAGTCATTCAGTCTTGTAACGTTGTAATAGGCTAGAACGGGTAAACGGGCTCGTTTATGTAAGCTAATCGGTCACGTATATCGGGTGTAAGCCCAAGTAATCCTGAGCCTGGCCTGTAGAAATACCATAGGCATGTAAGCCTCATGGTTTAACTATAAATACCCCTTTCCAAGGATGGAGAGGGTGTTGGTTCACTTTGTAATTTTCCTCTTGCAATTTTAATCAACCATTCTTATTTTCTTTCTACTTTCTCTCTTTTTTTTCTCTCTCTAAACTTCTTCATATCTTCCTCCTATTTTCTTCTTTAATTCATGTACAAGTATGTAAAGTGAAGTGATTATCGGGTATCCGACATATCTGTTAGACAATGGGTTTCAAAAAGGGAAAATTGACAAGACCTTGTTCATCAAAAGGCATAAAGGTGATATTTTGCTGGTCCAAGTTTATGTGGATGATATCATCTTTGGTTCAACAAAGAAGGAGCTATGCTTTGCATTTGAGAAGTTGATGCATGAGAAATTTCAGATGAGTTCTATGGAAGAACTTACATTCTTTTTAGGATTACAACTGAAGCAGAAGAAGGATGGCATATCTATTAGTCAAGATAAATATGTTGAAGAAATTTTAAAGAAAATTAAGTTTACAGAAGTCAAGACTGCAAGCACACCAATGGAAACTCAAAAGTCTCTGCTCAAGGATGAAGATGGTGAAGAAGTGGATGTTCATGTGTATAGGTCAATGATTGGTTCATTGATGTATCTTATATCTTCAAGACCTGACATCATGTTTGCAGTGTGTGCCTGTGCTAGATACAGAGTCAATCAAAGGGATTCACATCTTCATGCTGTGAAAAGGATTTTTAGGTACTTAAAAGGTCAACCAAAATTAGGCCTTTGGTATCCAAAATATTCTCCTTTTGATTTGGTAGCATACACTGATAGTGATTATGCTGGAGCAAGCTTGGATGTTGATTAATATCATGAGGTTGTTAATTTCTGGGATGTAGATTAATATCATGGCAGTGCAAGAAACAAATAGTGGTTGCAAATTCCACAACAGAAGCTGAGTATGTGGTTGCTTCAAGTTGCTATGGACAAGTGCTTTGGATTCAGAATCAAGTACTTGATTATGGGTACAATTTTATGCATGCCAAAATCTTTATTAACAAAAGTCTCGAATTCGGGTAAAGAATTATCCGAATAAGAGAGAGAAGTATCAGACTTCTCAAAGAAAGAGACACTATCTTTAATAGGGATAGGAAATGGGGAAGGAGATTAGAGCATACAATCATGAGTGGGGTTGTCATTTAAATATTCGATCTTAGCAATAAGAAGATTGATATTCAATAATTTCTCATGAAGTATATCTTCCTTCATCTCTTCTAAGCTGACGAGCTCCGAATCGGGAGGTGATGCCTCAACGTAATCGATGTCCTCATAAAATTTGTCATCACTCGAAGTATAATCATCGTTAAAATCAGATAAAATCTCAAAGTGATCGTTTAAAACATCAAGAGGAGGAGAATTATCACAAAAAGGTACATCACATGTACCATCGGAAATACCCTCGAACTCACTTGGGATTCAGACAAGGTTCTTAGCACTAGACTTTATTACTTCATCCGATTCTGTTTCCGGAATAGTGCTAAGATGCTCGTCCCCCATACTTAGAGAGTTATCGGGTTCCTCGGTTGGTAAATCGGGTGTGATTGCATTAGACGAATTCTCTAAATATTCCCTATATTGAATAGTATACTCATCATCATCATCGTCAATAATAGGAATTTTCCAATATGGAGTAAAAGCTGCCTGCTCCTCCTGCTCTTTCTGAACTGCCTGCTCATGTTGTTGAATCACTATTTTCACAGCGGATTGCACCGTAATTATCATTTATTGAGCGTGCTTTAAAAAAATTATTTGATACTTTCCTCGGGATACTGCGGGGGTTGAAATTGGTCAAAACCGGAAGAATTTAAATTATAGAAATTTTGATCTATTGGTTGACACTGAAAACTCATATGAGGTCCCCCACAGTTTTCATAATAAGGCTCATCAAAGATCAATTGATCACATTGAAAAGTCTCATAAGTACCCCCACAACGGGTACAACAAAGATATTATGGAAGACTTGGTGAAGTTTGTGGAAAATTATTATCAAAGTTTTGATTGAAACACGGGTCCTGATTGTAGACAAACGGAACTTGAGGTGGACAATCGTAACCATAATGAGCATTGTCTCCACATAACTCATAAGAATTCGTCTGGTACTGTGATTGTGGAGAGTGGTCGGAAGAGTTCGGAAGATCATCAAAAGAGTTTGTAATCAAATCATCAATGAATGCATTTCCAGATTCAAAACAGCATATAGAACAAAATATGTCCGTATAATTTCTTCTACACCGCTCACATATACATGGTTGACAAAATATCCGATCATTACTCATCTGACCTTTACAAATACAATAATAGTCGAGCGACGCCATAAGAATAGCGAGGGGTAAAGAGAATAAGAATTAAACAAATAAGAGGATAGAGAAGAATATTTTTAGATTTTTAAAATAATATATAAGGTAAAGAAATTAAAATAAGAAAGAAAAATATTTTTGGTAATCGAAAGTCAAACATGCACGGTAGCTCTCTAAAAAATGCACAAAGAAGCGAAGGAGTGGGTAAGAGTGAAGCTTTTAAAAACCTTCTCCTTTCGGGTCGAAGTTTGTTGGATCGACCCTCCTTAAACCTCTCATTTAGTTTGTTAACTAAAGATGAGCCGAAACGACAATTAACAAACAGTTATTTTTTATAATAAAAATAAAAGAAAAATAAGAATAGAAGTGTAAAATATTTTTGTATTTTTATGTTTTTATAATAAAAATAAAATATTCACAATTAAAAACGATAACTTCACGAGGAAGGGTCTTCAAAAATTAATCTTCAAACGTTAACACGATAATCGTAACACACCTCCCCGGCAGCGGCGCCAAAAATTGATTTCTCCTGATACGTATACATAAAATATAGTACAAGGATAATATCAATAATAGTATAGTAATAAGTATTCCGTGAGGATTCTAGAAGATTACTTTCATCCAAAGTAAAATTCAAAACCTTCTCGAATCGTATCCCGACGAAGTGTGAATTGAGAATCGGTTAAGTTCGTGATCGTGTGATTTTAATGGTTTTAACGATTTTGATTTGGTTTCTAATTCTACTAATGAAAACGTATAAAACATGTAAAAGAAAGCTAACAAAAAAGACAATTAAGTTTAGAGCTAAAAACAATAACGGGAATCCTAAAACGCGACTAAATGATGCAAGTAACTCAAATTAAAGCCCTAAAAATGCAAATTTAATTTTTATAAATCCTAAATGACAAAATAATTTTCAAAAAAAAATTGTATTCTTTTAGACTTTTATTTTATTTATTATGAATTAAAAACAGTTTTAATGAAATAAAATGATTAAAAATACTAAATTAAAGCCTAAAAATCTGGAAAAAATCAGGAAAGGTACTTAACAGTTTTTAGAATCTATGAAAAATGAAAGGAACTTACCAGCTTATTCTAATAGGCTGGAAATAAGCTAATAAGGACTTATTACTAATTCTGCTAAAAGGGGTTAACAGGTAACTAAAAGGAAAGGCTTACAACTTGTAGTACTAGCGTAGATGGTAAAGTGATGGTGAGTTTTGGTTGAGGTCTCACGTTCGATTCTTGAGACCTCTTACAACCCCTCATTTTTATTTTGCATTTTTTTATTTTTGAATAAGCTAATATGACTGAAAATAAGCACTGTTAATAAATGACTTTTTATATGAAACTGATTATTAAGCTAGAAAAAGCTTATTGAAAGTAGCAGATTAATAAGTAAACTAATTTTGGTTTGTTTTTATAAAATGGCAGATTGGGTAACTTTTGATGCTAATTTTAAAGGAACCAAACTTAACTAAAACTGAAACAAACTGAAAACAGCTAAAATCTAACATCTAGAGAGTCTAAATCCTAAATCCTAAACATTAATTCATCTTAAAATTGATCTAAAATTGCTTTTCAAAACTGACATTTAAGAAGAAAAAAAAGTGCACTAGCAGTATTAAGTATCAAATCTGTTTTAAACTAGAAACCTTTAAACCAAACTTGTAAAACCAAAATTATGAACCTAATGCAGAAAGTAACAGCTAAAAACATCAAATATATAAACCTAATGCATCTCTAAACATTGATTCACTAAAATAGATTTGTAAACATTTTTAAAACAATAACTTAAGAACTTAAGAATAAAACATCATAACACCTAAAACCTTAAACAAACTTCAATAAAACTGCATTTAACATAGATTTAAACCTTAAGAACCATGAAACTAAGGAGAGCAAGGATGAAACAGTTTCAAACAGTATTCAAAACTGTTATCCCAAACACCCCTTTAAAATCAGAATTTGCAATTTAAAGCTAAAACAGATTAAGAGAACCTTAAAACTAGATGTAATAAGCATATAGAAGACATAATAAGCACAATTAAGACAGAAATAAGCAAAATTAAGCAGTATGATAAGCAAAACAGAAATTAAGCTTAAAAATGAGAAATATGAAGTGTACCTTATCCTTTGCTTAAACAAGGATATAAACTGCTCTTAGAGCTTATCTACAAAGCTCTAGCTTGTATAAAACAAACTAGTATTATCCATAAGCTCATCCATTGCTAGCTTATCATCCAAATTAAGAGCTTAGGTAATTTGGGGTGAAATTGAGTGTAATTCTGATTAGAACAGTATTAATGGAAACTAAACTGATTTGTAAGATACTTGATAAGTAAATGAGCTTATTAGAACTTAAAAACAATACATGATATGAAAATTAAGCTTTAACATAAAACTGAAATAAGAAAGACAGAATTTAAGGTGATTGCACTTTTATTTAAAATCTAGAATTAGAATATTAAAAAGAACATTACAGTATTAAAAACAGAATTTAAAATTACAATTAAAACTTAAACTAAAATCTAACACTCTAAATTCTGAAAATGAAGCTCTATTTATAGGAGGGAATGAGGAGCGGGTGTGCTTCTTCTGTAAGGAGGCTGAGGAGTGCTTCCCAAGCATCAATCCTGGCCTTTGATTCTATCTTGTGCTTCTTTAAATTTATCTCACCCTTTGATTTTGCTTCCACGCATCATCTACCAATAGGATTGCTCGGGATTGCCAAGGTGGCATTCCTCTGACGTATGTGTCTGGTGGGATGCTCTTCTAGAAGCCTTTTAAGTGAGTGGGTAAAAAGAATTAAGTTGGGGTGCAGGTTAGAAGCAGTGAATAGTAATTGTAGGTCCTTGGTTTAGGATCTGACTAGCCTTTGTAAGACGATAGATAACTTGGATAAATCCAAATCAACTATATGAGAGACACTGACTATGAATTATCAAGTGTTAATGCGGAATCTTAACACAAGAGTAAAGAAGAAACGATAATACTAATTTACTATAAAGCTCTATGCTTCTATTAATATTTCTCAAAACGTACATTCAACATTGTGCCTTAGGGTTCCTCTTATACACCAAGGAAACCCTAATGGGCTTTACAAACGTGTGAAAGGATAATACATATCCTTTCCTAAGATATCTCCTAAGATATCTCTAAGATAACTATTACTATTCTGTTTCATAAACAGACTTAACTATAAACAGAATTAACTATGACCAGTACTAACTCTAGTACTGCTATACTCTACCAGTACTAACTTAGTACTGCCAGACTTAACAGCCAGTATTAACTCAATACTAACAGAACTAACTATCACTACCAGACTTAACTGTTATACTACCAGTATTAAGTCCGTTACAATTTATTTTCCCAACAAGATGAAATACACTAAAAGACAAAATGCACTAAAAGATGAAATACACTAAAAGACGAAATATTTTCAAAGATGTTTCAAAACATCGAGACTTGTCAAAACTTATAACTTTCGAAAGTACGTTTTAAAAAGGGATACGCCGTGTCTACTCGTGCTCGGATGATCAGTTCTTGCGTTAAGCGTTATTCATTGTACATCATTCTTAAACGACGATTATATGATAGGTTGTCGCTAGAACCGTGAGATTCATTTTCACTTGATTGATTCCTTTTGATCCACTACCCGTATAAGGAGAGTTCATAGCCCCACATTTTTACTCGTTTTGAATAAATGTTTTATGACTTTTGGGTGAGAAACATTGCTTGTTTTAAAACTAGACATAAGTACTTTACGTGAGATTTTCCTTGTTTACGTGTTGCGTTTAGACCACTACTGCCCCACCTATCATGATCTGGTCAATCTCTTGACTGGAGGACCGGTCGAGGGAGCGCGAGTGTTATAAAAATAGATCCTAACGGGACTAATTTATCCCTATCCGGGTGAGTAGACGCTCACTACCCACGTGGGCGCCCGATAAACTATTATATACCATATCGAATGTAGGAAGTATTCTTGTCAGTTACCTCGGTGGGCTTGTTCAACCTAGCAATATACTGCTATAAACATAATAACTTCGGTGTCATGAGCTTAGCACAACTAAAATACCTTTTATGTTAATTTGTATTTGGTTATAACTGTCGCATACATGTTGATACTTGTGGTCCACTATAATCGTTTGAACTAAACCATGAATCACTCAAACTTTATGTTGACGTTTTAAGCATGTTTTTCTCCAGGTGCTTAGCAATGGATGCTGTGTTTGATTGACATTATGTGATCTATTTGCCGTACCGGTTTACCAAAGATTTCTCAATGACTTTACAATACCGTTGATGAATTATTTAAGCTCCCTCATTTTTTTGTAACTTTGAATCTTTTAAATTAAATCGATGAAAACTTATCCTTTATGATTTTCAGTCCTATGCAACGTGTGATTATTTTTTCAAAACGTACCCTTAGAGGTCGTTCTTTATGCTTTGTACTTGAGATGTTCAATCAAGTCACGCCTCCGAACACGTGTTCCGTCCAGGCCCCGTCTATGGGTGTGACACAGTTCACCAATGAATGTTGTACAATTATAATAATTTTCTAATTATGCCCAATTAAATATATACAGATGTTGACTCTATCAACAGAGCGATTTCAAAACATCCAACAAGAAGCACCACCAGATTGCCAAAAGAATCTAGTCCAAGTAACCAAGTACCAAGCAACACAAAATTGCAAGGTATTCACGTTACACATCTAAGTATTGATGTAAATTAATTATTTTTACGTGTTTTGTTCGAATTGTGAAAAAACTCAAATGTGTTTTATTGACACATTTCACTCGTTTTTATGAAAACAGACATGGGTGGTAGGAAAATGGATAACGCCTGGACAACAAAGATGGGCACCACCAGGAACTCATTTTCATCAGTTCGTGGTGCCACCCATCTTTGCTTTTAGAAGGGATACAATGAAGCTTTGGTGAATGAATGAATGGAATCAAAATGGAAAATGAAATCATGGTTGATTTCAAAGTCAATTTTACATGTCCAACTTGCACTTCTAGTCCTTTGGTTTTAGATAATAAGTAATTTCTTGTATTAGGTTACATACGATGCATGGTATGCAAATATATCTTTGTTTTTCTGATTAGTTACTTTAATTTCAAGTATATTTGGTGGAAAATAACACATCATAACATCTTTTATACGATAAAAAAATTACATTTTTTAAGCAATTATGTGGATTCAATCTTATTAGAAAGTATTAAAAATATGGGACAATTTCATATATCATCTCCTTTTAGTTGGAAATTCCATATATACTTAAACATGCATTAAAAACGTTGTATATTATGCATTCAATACTTGCACTTTGGATATATATGAAATTTATTTATACATTCTATCAAAATGCAATTTTTGCTGATGTCATGAAGTAGTCAAATTGATTACGTGTCATGCAATAAGATACTCAATTGAAAATGTTTTACCCATTTATGATGTCATTTATGCATATCCTTTTTTTAATGTTTAACCGTATATAGTTCAAATTCACTTTTTAATTCTCTCTCTTATATGCATCAATTAGTTAAATGACACATCATTTTGTGGATAAATTTTTGTAAATCTTTTGTGGTTCTAGCATTCCTCTTTTATTAAAGTAAGGGGTGAATTTGAAATTCAGAAGTCTTCGCCTACTTCTTCATTTACGAGCCTTTATTTCATTGTAGTAGTTGGTTCTCTATTTTCATATCCTTTAGTTTGCCATATACTTAATTTGTCTTTTTATCTAATAACTTTGTGTGTAATTTATGTGCCTTTACTCTTTTTCATTGAAGGTGCTTCTCGGTCTTCCTAAATTGTGGATATCATCTCCAACTTCATGGTTTAGTAATATGTTATGACGCTTCACTGGAGTTGCAAACATTCTTCTACAAATGAAAATGTTACGGGTTGTAAGTTTTTTATTGGAAGATTTTTTCTTTTTTTCCTTAAGCTTGAGGATGCTAGATGCATCTTTTAGAGATAAATTCTATATGTATAAGTATGAAATAAACCAGGGACCAATGTGAAAATTAAACTAAGTATGACATATACATACAATTATTAATAGATAAATTTAAAAAGAGATGTAGCTCCAACTGAAACCCACGTTTGTTATTTTATCTCCATGATGCTCGGTCAATTTTCAACTTCTCCAAAATCCTGAGTTAATCGACTAGTTTGTTTACACACGCTTTTTATATGCAACCATCCCATACGCTCTTATCAGAACCTCACAATATCATCAAACAAAACCCTAATTCTCAAACACGTTCGCATGAGAAATGGTGAATGTTGTAAGCGTTCAGACTTTGGTTTCTTTTAGTTGGTATTCGTCTAGTCCAGATTTCGGGTTTGTTTGCTCTAGTTCGAGTTTAGTTCGGGTGGTGGAGTAGAAGGATTTGGCTTGGTTTTCTGGGTTGTGATCATTGGTTCGTTTTCGGGTAGTTCGTTTTGGGTCTCATTTGTTGGATGTGAATAGTTCATGATTGGGTATAAGTTTGGGTTACGTTTATCTGTTTGGTTACGTCAGGATTTTGAGTTTTGATCGTGTCTCGCTGAATCTTGTGTTCGTGTCCGTGATTCCAGATTCGATTTATTTTCATTAGCCTTGAGGTAGATCTCGAACCTATTAATTAATATATAATCACAGGTTACGAGCTATTAGTGGACGACTTGATGATAAGGGGATGCTGGTCTATAAGTGAAGAGTGCTTAAGAGCTATTAGCGGACGACTTGATGTAACTCTCTATTTCTGATATAGTTGCTTAACTTGGATTTGGATTCTCTTCTCCGTTTAAACTTGTATTTGTATTATCATATTTAGTATTGAAGGTCATTAAGTCCCTAGACATATTTAATTCTTTATTTTGTTAATGGAACTTTGTCCTAACCATATTTATAAATAAATCTTCGTTTACGTTCGTATGTGCCATAATTGTAAACATTTGACCTGTTCGGAAGGGGTGTTACAGTTATTGATATCAGAGCATCTAGTGTTTCGATCTTGGTAGAACTTAGTTATAACCTGAGGAGGATGGGTAGACTTTAGAGTCCATGCGCATTCTTATGAATATCGAGCCTTAATCTATAATTGACTTTGATGATTTCTTATTGTCAATTCGTATAGATGCTATCTTTGTCCGTTCTGGAAACTCTTTTATTCACGTTTAAGAAGCTCCTTCTATGTCGATCGTTGTGTGTTTGTTTCATTGGTGACTTACTAGGTTCGACACTTCTCAAGTACCAATCTCATATTTGCTAAACATCTTAAAGTTCCTTCTGCACAATTAGATCACGCCTTATCCATTTCCACGCGTATGGAAAATATTCTGGTTATTAGTCAAGATTGTTCGTTACGTGTTGGTCATAATATTAGTTCTTCTAAATTTGCTTCTTTTGGAAATGAGTAATTTTGATATTATTCTTGGTATGTATTGGTTGATTGAGCATCGAGCTACTATCGACTATCATATGAAACGTGTCATCTTTGATGATTTGAGCAATCCTGAATTTGTTTACCATAGTTCCTGACCTGGTAAGCCTATTAAAATCATCTCCGCTCTCAAAGCTCGAACACTAATTTCTCACGGTTGTGAAGGTTTCTTGGTGTAAAACCCTAAAATCAGAACAAGTACAAAATTACCAAAATGCCCCTAATGTCAGAAAATTAAATAAAAGCATGCAAAATACATCAGTGTTATGAATTATAAAGTATATCATGTGGACAAGTATGAAATTTGTATAAATTAAATATCTTATATGAATGCAAGAAAAAAAAATTATTTATTATATATATGTATTTTTGCGAAATAATTATAAATTAATTTACTTATATTATACAATTAAAAATTAAATAAATAAGGAAATTTATTAAATATTGTAGGCAAAATTAAAATCTGATTTTAGTACTTTGAAAAACCTAAAAACCAGCACTTCTTCCTATATATCTTTTATATTACAGTTATTTTCATTTGTAAATCTTTTAAAAACCCATTTTCAGAAAAAAACCTAAATAATTTAGGTGGCGGCTCCATAATTTTTCACAGCAAGGAACAATTTTTATAGGGTTCTTGGGAGTACAAGGGAGCTAAGAAAATTATTGGTTCATTGGTTTGAAGCTTGATTCGATTTATGGTGTTCTTTTGAATTCAAAAGTCCTAGCCGAACTCAATAATTCATAAAATCATCCATAATTACTCAAGGTATTTTTATAACTCATTTTACATTATATAACTCTAATATTTTCATGAAAAAAATTTATATACCAGTCACGTTATATTAATTATATTAAGCTTAAACATGATCTAAACCCTAAATAATTGCAAGAATTGTATTCGGCTCTAAATAAATTTATACTTTCGATTTTATAATTTTTATGACTTGTATATATCATGTATGAACCAGATAAATTGTTAGAAAAATTGTATAAAAGATTTAGATAATTATTGTGGAATTTTCAATTCTTGCCGATTTTGAATTATGAAGGAAATGAAGAAATAAATTGGAAAACGAATTAGGGTTAGGGTTTTTATATTTTTCCCAGGTCCAATGCATGCTAATTAATGTATAAAAATTTAATTAATGTATTGGGGAAAATTTAATAAGGGTTTTTGTGCATTTATTGGGTTACCCGATTTGTGTTTTAAAAGTATAAGGGGGTGTTTTGTAATTTTTGAAACTTGCTGATTATGGCATTTACTATAATGATATATTCTGAATAAAAATAAGTGGAAAGGGTATAAATTTCATTTATAATGTTATGGGTTAAAACATGATAATTATCTATAATATATATATAATTTGAATTGTATTTAAAACTGGGGACAAAATGTAAATTATGAAAAGTTCAAGTATGATCAGTAATATAAGTATTAAGTATGAAAAAGCCATATTTGATATTATAAGGCTTGTTTTGCAAAAATGGATAATTAAAGATTATGGATTAACTGTAATTAATAACTAAAAGGACTAATTACGTAAATTATGTAAGATCAAGGATTTGGATTGTAAATACAAAAATAGAAACCTGCTAATTATAGAAACATGTTATTTATGGAAACTTTAACTAATTAATAGGAAAAAAGAAACATGATTAATTTTTTATGGAAACCTCTATTTTATATAGAAACCTCTATTTATAGAACCCTGCTATTATAGAAACCTGCTATTTTAGGAAGTCTATTTTTGGGAAAGTTTAAATTATGAAACTCTTTATTATATCAGGAAAGTTATCATTTATGATAAGTTAATTAAGGAAAGTCTATGTTGGAAACTTACTATCATTAGAAGCTGCTATTTTTGGAAAGTACCCATAAATAACAAGAATACTAATTCATGACAAATACTAATCATAGGATATGTTAATCATGGAGCTAACTAATCAGAGGAATCATGCTAATTATAGAAAGTTACTAAAAATAGAAATTACTAAAATAAAAGTTACTAAAGAATAGAAAGTTACTAAAAAATGGAAAGTAACCCTTAATCATTAAACAAGTAACTAATTATGTCCTTTAACATGTAGAATCGCATTAAGCAGGAGTAGCTTTCCTTCTTCTTAACCATCACTTACCGTTACTGCTGGACATAAGGTCAGAAATACCGTCGCTTTCAGTAAGGACTTCTTTCTATTCATGAATTCATCCCAAACTGCTATGCTTCCCCATTTATATGTCGTTTGCCAACGACCTTTACAAGTTTGATATCAAGACTGTATACCTATTTGCCGAGCTATATATAGCGGCATGACCATGATTTAACAATGACTTAACACCTAGTCATAGGAGGTACCAACCATAAGACACATGAAGGCACACGTCACGACTCTTTTCCGTTGAGAGTGATGGCACGCGGCGTCCTTTATCATGTTACCTAAGATTATATTTTCATGTTTGAGACCATAATAATACAGGGGCGTCTGGTAACATCCATTTACATGTTGACACGTTCATGTGATATGGTTGTGTGTCTAACATCCCATCACATTGGAGCTGATCCCTCCACCCATATTATTATAAGAGGTCACCCCTCTATTACATGTTGAGGCAGCCCCTCTATCATATGCATGTATTCACGACATTATTATTATGACATGTATGATTATATGAGCTCGTGGGCATTTCTTATTATTTATGTTTATAAAATGATATCTCAAACATCTTTTGACTTTACGTTACAAGTTTTTACATGTTTTATTGTCTATTTTCATTCATGAAGTAATCTCCATGTTTCCATCATGACACTCATGATCTTTTCCGATTGCTTTATATTTATTATCCATGATTCATACTATTATTACTTACATTGTTTATTATATCCCTCACTGAGCGTTATGCTCAGCCTGTATTTCTTTCTCTTTCTATACGGCAGGTATCAAAGGGAGTAATGGGCCTTGAGAGAGTGATGTGCTTAGGAAGTGACCATTTAGCTTCCTTTCTTTTATCGCAGACACTTGATGTGTTATACTATCTTGGACACATGTTTTAGTCCTTTAGACTTCTTTTACGTTATTCATGTTGATCTCATAATCGGGAGCCGATGTTTGATTCTGGCTTTCCACTTTGTTCTTTGTATCATTTATGAATTTATGCCTTTATTATTCTTTGATATGACACCATGATTATGACTGTCGGCCTACTCTCCGAGCGGGTTTAGGATGTCGTTACAATATGGTATCTGAGCTCAGGGCTTCGACCTGTAGGCTCTAAACTTGAACCTGTGAGGATTGGGTAGACATTAGTTTCCTTCAGAATCGTCGTTTATCTTTTGTGCGTTTCGATCCTTTTCATCGTTTAATCATTAAAACCTTTTTGTAAAAGTCAGATGGTGAACAACTCGTACCGATGCTGAACTCGTTGCGGCCGTTCAGGCAGCCGTGGATGCCATGCTCCCACAGATTCGCGAGCAGGTTCGCGAAGAGTACCGCGCTGGTGCTTCGGGTAGTAATCCTCCATCCGTCACTATACATACTTGGATAGAGCGCTTCATAGCATAAACCGTTCGTTCAAGAAGCAGTAGCCCTGTTGCTTATGAGAATTATATCTCCCATATGGAGAAAAAAAAAAGAAAGTAAAGATCTCGGCGTATGGATTGTAATGATCTTTTAAGACCAGATTGGGCTGGTTAGAAGTATGAGGGTGACGCTTTAGCTTGGTGGAAAGGCCTATAACAGGCCAAAGGAGGAGAGCTGGCCCTAACTTTGACTTGGGCCAGCTTTCAAAGAGCTGTTACTTACTCAGTTTTTTCCCTCGAGCCGAGCAAGAGCTTTGAGAGGGAGTACCATTCCATCCGTCCAAAGCGATGAAAATAGTACTGAGTCATGCACGTTTCCTTATTTCCCGTCTAGCAAAGATTTGCCTTGACAGGCTTGCGGCACTGCAGAAGAGCAGGCGAAGAACTTACGTTGGTCTTCATCAGACAATCCTTGACCATGTCATTGCTGTATACATATAACGATTTGCGTCAGGTTGCGGATGCAGCACGGCAACCTAGAAATCCCTTCGTGACAGTGATGACTATGATAGGATCCTGAACGTTCAGACAAGAGGTAAAATTCAGTAATCGATATCTTTGAGACCTTATTCCATGTTTACCATCTAATTCTTATATTCAAGTGCCACCCAATTATTCTTTCAGGCACAAGAGTGGAGACCGTTATCACCCTTACAGTCAGCAGGGTAGTCACAGGAGTCACGGTCAGAGTAGATGACCAACAGAAAAATGACCGTCAAGGGTCTGACAGGCAGGGCGGTGGTGGTAACTACCGTAACAACAATAACAAAACTACGACTCGTGACAACAACAGTCAAATCATAATCGTTAATCAGACTTTAGCTTTTATAGGATATGAATCTAAACCTCATGTGCATGGTAATAGGAATTCTGGTCTTAGTACGCGACCAAAGGAACAGAGGTCAGCAATCCCACCGATCTACCAACTCGTGTAAATCATTTGAAATAACAAGTTTATTCTCTATATGTTCTCAATTACATGTCCCACGATCTATCATTTAATCAGGTTTCCCAGCATTCCAGGGTAACCTCTGAGGTATACTCACCCTGTTTGCAACACATGTAGAACAAGGACACCCAGAGAGTGTCGTCGGGCTGCTGGTACGTTGCTTCAAAGTGGCCAGGGCAGTCATCTCAGCTGGGACTGCAAGAAGAACTTTGGTGCTAGTTCGTCTGGTCATGCTGATAAGAAGCCAGACGCATCAGGCCATGTCTTTGCACTTACTCAGGATCAGGCCGCCAATACTTCAGGTACCATCACTGGTGCATTTATTTATGATTTGGACGTACAGTGTTTGTTTTATATTGATACGTGCGACACATTCGTGATATCTACCAAGTTGCCTATGTTTTACTATGCCACATATATTACTATGATACATGTATTATGTAAACCACCCATGAAGAGATTCCGCACTGTAATTACCCCATGTAATATCGATCATCCCTTCTACAATATCGATGACAAGATTCGTTCATATTTACTTGTACTTGAAACTTCCCGCTTGGATATGTGTGAATTTGACATAATTCTAGTAGGACTGTTAAGTCCAGCACACCTGTGCTACTATTGACTGTCCATTCCATCGTGTTATATTTGGCGATATTCATTCTCCTTGAAATTATTTATCATGGTGTCATTACCGGAAACTATGAAGATCATTTCCGCTTTAAAAGCACGTACCATATTATCGCAGTGGCTGTGAGGTATTTCTGGCTACATTCATGACACGACTTTCTGACATTATCTTCTATCCTTGATCAGCCGATTGGTTTCCGAATTCCAGACGTATTTCCAGAAAACTCTAGAATACCTCCTATTCGCGAATGTGTGAGTTAACATTGAGCTTATTCCCAGAGCTGAGCCAATCTCCAAAGCTCCTTATCGCATGGCACCGATTGAGTTAAAAGAGTTGAAGGATCAGTTACAGGAGTTGTTGGAGCGAGGTTTTATTCGCCCGAGTGTATCGCCATGGGGGCACTGGTTCCTGTTTGTCAATGAAGAGGACGATAGCATGATATTATGTATCGACTACCGGTAATTGAAAAGATCACCATTACGTAATCGGTATCCCCTTCCACGTATCGATGATTTATTGAATCAGACTTCAGGTGCTAAACATATTTTCCAAGATTGATTACGATCTGGTTATCCACATTGCGAGTGAAAGAGCAGAACATTTCCAAAGGACTAAGCTGTTTCGCACACTATGGGTCATTATGAAGTTCTTTGTTATGCCTTTTGGTCTTACGGAATGCTCCAGCTGTATTTCTGACTTGATGAACCGATTGTGTTTCATGAATTCTTGGACAAGTTCGTCATACGTGTTCATTGTGATATTCTGGTCTTCTCTAAGACTAAAGAAGAGCACGAGGACATCTCGCACTGTCTACAATTTTACGACAGGGTAGAAATTTTATGCCAAGTTTTCCAAGTGCGTATTTTGGTTCAAATTGGCATTTATGGATCACATTATTTCATCAAATGGAATCACAATGGATCAGGCGAAGGTTAGGCTATCACCAAATGGCCGAGACCGACGTCTTTGACCGAAGTACGGAGATTTTATCTTGATTAGCATGTTAATTACCGCAGATATCTGTATAGGTTTCTCACAATTAGCCCTTACCCTTAACTAAGTCTTATGCGAAATGGCGAGAAGTGTTGGTATGGAACAAAGAGCGAGAAATGAGCTTTGAAGAACTTAAGCAGCGTTTGTTTTTCGCTCCTATTCTTACTCTCCCAACTGGTTCAGGTGGGATTTCATATTAACAGTGATGCTTCTAAGAATGTCTGTTGCGTAACTCATACAGCATGGGAAAAGTGATTTTGCCTATGCCATCATGACAACTAAGCCCTATGAGGTGAACTATTCCACTCTGATCTATAGTTAGCATCCGTTGTCTTCCGCTCACCAAAATTTGGAGACACTACCTTTGGCCGCAGTCGTAGATATTTTTTACCGATCAATTAAGACCTTAAGTATATCTCACGACGCGCAGTGATAATTAATATATACAGAGGATGTGGTTTGAGTTATTGAAGGGATTATGACACAAACTTTCATACCAACCGGGTAAAGCAAATGTGTTGGCTGATGCTTTGAGTAGGAAGTCAGGTCATGATAGCGTCGTGAATCAAAGTGAAGAAGAGATTATTTCGTGACCTTGACGTTTGGATATCGAATAAGTGTTCGTGGAACAGAGTTGGATATCTGGGCTAAGGTCTGAGGGTTGAGCCTAACCTAATTTCCAAGATCAAAGACAGCACAGAAGAGATGACAGAGAAAATCTGTGCAATTATTCAGAATAATAAGTTGAACAGCAACCGAGTTTCGCTTGATGACGATGGCATTTATGCAAGGGGGTACTAAATTCGCGTACCAGAGGATCCTACACTTGAAGTCCTTGATGACAGCGGCTCATAGTTCCTCCATTTTTGATTCATCCAGGTACTACGAAGAGTACCACGATCTCAAGCCAACACTTTTGGTGGAGTGGTAAGAAACGCGATGAGTCTAACGTTAGTGTCAAAAGTGAATTAACATGTCAGCAGTTAAGATTGAACACCAACGTGCAAGTGGGTTATTGCAACGTTAGATATTCCTGTTTGGAAGTGGACAAAAATCCATGGATTTTGTTACCAGCGGGTTCCACGGACTCAAAGAAGCACGATGCATATCTGGGTTGTTGTGGACGTTTGAACTAAATCGGTACAATTTTCTTCCTATCCGTAAGATTACCCCGTTAGTAAAAGAGCAGAAATGTTCCAACAAAAATAAAGAAATTATATACTTTCGATATTACACGGTACTCCATCAGCGATCGTGTCAGATAGAGATCCACGTTTCACGTCTCGTTTCTGGAAAGGTTTACAGAAAGCTTGGGGAACCAGGCTTAACTTTAGTACAACTTTTCATCCTGAGACCGATGGACAGTTGGAGCGTACGATTCAAACATTAAAGGATATGTTACGTTCATGTGCTTTAGAATGGATAGGAAATTGGGATGACTATATATGTCTAGTGGAGTTTGCCTACAATAACAGTTGGCATGCGAGCATTAAAAATAGCCCTTTCGAAGATGTGTATGTAGGAAATGTCTTGCTCCATTTGTTGGGATCAGTTTGGAGAACGTATTCCATGAGGGTCCGGAGATGAAGAGGTGACTAATGAAAAGGTCACCATCGCCAGGGAAAAGCTTAAGGAAGCTCAGACTCGTCAGAAGAGTTACGCCGACAGGCATCGCAGAGCATTAGAGTTCTAGCCGGGTGAGCATGTTTTCTTGAAAGTATCACCTACACGTGGAGTCAAGCGTTTTGGTATCAAGGGCAAGCCTTAGTCCGCGTTTTATAGGACCGTTGAGATTCTTGATAATCGCGTTGTGAGGTTTCCTATCGTATTGGCGTTACCCATTCCTCAAGCTATCTCATGTTCACAATGTGTTTCACGTATCATTACTCAGAGGTTACAAGTACCATCCTCTTCACGTTATCTCTTATCCATTCGATCAGATCCGTGAGGATTTATCTTACACGGAAGAGCCTGAGTCTATTCTAGACCGTCAGGACAGAGTCATGAGGAACAAGACGATGCCTTTGTCAAAATCCAATGGAGGAAACACCCGAGCGGGAAGCATTGGTGAGACCGAGGAGTGCTATACGGACTTCTTATCCTCATTTTCTTCCATGATCTGGTATGTCCTTTTCAGCTGTATCATGTTTCTAATTCGAGGATGAATTATTCTTTTAAGAGGGGAAAAAGTTGTAAAACCCTAAAATCAGAACAAGTGCAAAATTACCAAAATGCCCCTAATGTCAGAAAATTAAATAAAAGCATGATAAAATTACAATTCAAGTTGTTAAAATTATAAAGTACATCATGTTGACCACGTATGGAATTTATATATAAGTATTAAAAATATCTTATTAATAGTGCAAAAAAATAATTATTTATTATATAAATGTATTTGCCGAAATAATTATAAAGTTATTACTTATATATACACCAATTAAATATTACATAAAATAAGGGAAAAAAAAGAATTTCATAAAAATATATTAGGCAAAAAATAAAATCTGATTTTAATACTTTGAAGATACCTAAAAACTCGCACTCTTCCTATATATCTTTATATGACATTATATTTCATTGAAATCTTTAAAACCCATTTCCTAAAACCTAAATAAATGTAGTGATGTCGGCTCCATACAGTTTCACATCAAAGAACAATTGTTTCTTATAGGGTTCTTGGAGTACAAGGAGCTAAAAAAATTATAGGGTTCATCTTGTTTTGAAGCTGATATCGATTTAGTGTTTCTTTTGAATTCGTAGTCACTAGCCGAAATCAATAATTCCCAATAAAAACATACCATAATTATACAAGGTAATTTTTATAACTCAATTTACATTATATAATCTAATATTTTCATGATAAAATTACCATGCAACGTTATTTTAATTTATTAATGCTTAAAACCATGTCCTTCTAAACCCTAATAATATAGCAAGAATTTTTTGTATTCGGCTCTAAATAAATTTATACTTGATTTATAATCATTATGACTTGTATATCTCATGTGTGAACCAGATAAATTGATTATAAAAATTGTATAAAAGATTTAAGATAATTTTATTGTGAAATTATTCCAATTCTATGCCGATTTGAATTATAAGTAAATGAAGAAATAAATTGGAAAACGAATCAGGGTTAGGGTTTTTATATTTTTCCCAGGTCCAATACATTCTAATGAATGTATAAAAATTATGTAATTATTGGGGGAAATTTTAATTAGGGTTTTGTACATTTATTGGTTACCCGATTAGTGTTTTAATAAAAGTATAAAAGGGGGTGTTTTGTAATTTCTGAAACATTGGGCTGATTTATGGCATGTTAATATAAATGTAATAGATTCTGATGAATAATAATTGGAAGGAGTAATAAATTTGTCATTTGATAAATGTAATGGGTTAAACATGATTAAATTAAATATAATATTATAAAGATATTCGAATTGTAATTTAAAACTGAGGGACAAAAAGTGTAAATTAAGAATAGTTCAAGTATGATCAGTAATTAAAGTATTCACGTATAAAATACCATATTTGATATATATAAGGGCTTGGTTGCAAAAATGGAATATTAAAGATATGTTAATTAAATTATATAATAATAAAAGGACTAAATACGTAAATTATGTAAGATCAAGATCTTAGGATTTTAAATACAAAATAGAAACCCTGCTAATTATAGAACATGCTATTTATGGAAACTTACTAATTATAGAAACATGATTTTTTTTTTTTCTTTTGATTTTTTTTTTAGTATTTTATGGAAACCAGCTATTATATAAACCTGCTATTTATAGAAAACCTCTAATTAAGGAAACCCTGCTATTTTTAGGAAGTCTATTTTTGGGAAGTTTTTAATTATGGAAACTATATTAAATCAGGAAAGTTATCATTTATAGAAGTTAATTAAGGAAAGTATATTTTTGGAAACGATACTAAATTAGTAAGCAGCAATTTTTGGAAAGTACCCAATATAACAAGAATAACTATTCATGACATATACTAATCATAATGGAATATGTATATCATGGAACGTACTAATCAAGGAATCATGCTAATTATAGAAAGTTACTAAAAATAGAAAGTTACTAAAAATGGAAAGTAACCTTAATCATGAACAAGTAACTTATATATGTCCTTTAACATGTAGATCGCATTAAGCAGGAGTAACTTCCATCTTCTTATCCATCTCTTTCCGTTACTGCTGGACATAAGGTACGGATATTCCGTCCTTTCAGTAAGGACATTCTTTCTTTTCATGCTTCAACCCAAAACGTGCTATGCTTCCCCCTTTTATTTCCCTTTTGCCCATGACCTTTACATGTATAATTTCATGACTTATCCTATTGCCTCGAGCTATATATACGCATCATCAGACCATTAGATTTTACAAGACTTACCACCTAGTCAAGGAAGGTACCATGACCGTGACACATGAGGCACACGTTGTCACGACTTCTTTCGCGTTGAGAGTGATTTCAACGCGGCTCCCTTTTCATTTACCAAGAGTTATATTTCATGTTTTGGCCATTATTATTCAGGCGATGGGGTCATCCTAGTTTACATGTATACACACGTTCATGGTGATTGGTTGGTGTGTGCTCTACATCCCATCACATTGGAACTGATCCCTCCACCCATATAATTAAAGTAGGTCACCCCTCTATTACTGTTGAGCAGCCCCTCTATTATATCCAACGTATTCCATTACATTATTAGTATGAAATTGATGATAATAATAAGGCTCGCTCGTGGTCATTTCCTTATTATTATGTTTATGAAATTATATCTCAAACATCTTGACTTCACGTTACCAATGTTTTACATGTTATATTGTCTATTTCCTCATGATGTATTCCCTCCAGGTTTCCCATGACACTCATGATCTTTCGCTGCTTTATATTTATTATCAGGATTCATACTTATTACTTACATTGTTTATTATATCCGTTCACTGAGCGTTTATGCTCAGCTCGTATTTCTTTCTCTTTCATATACGACAGTACTAGAGGGAGATTGGCTTGAGAGAGTGTGTGCTTAGAGGATTGACCATTTAGCTTCCATTTTTTATCGTCGCAGACACTTTTTGATGTGCTATACTATCTGGACACATGTTTTTAGTCCTTTAAACTTCTTTTACGTTATTCATGTTTATCTCATATCGTGAGCCGAGTTGATTCCGGCTTATCCCCACTTTTTCTATGTTATCATTTTATACTTTATGTGCCTTTATTATGCTTTGATATGACACCTATGATTATATTCGTTTTGGCTACTCTCCGGAGCCGTGTTTAGGTCGTTACACATGCATCAATAAAGATACTTCATGTTATATGTGACCTCGCCTCGAGACTCATCCATAGTTCAAATTTACCTGATATATTTCTGACGATGGGCCAGGTTACCACTTGAGCGCCGAATTGAATTCACTATTGAGTTGATTCTGGTGCCAACCTATTTTTAAAGCTTCCATACAGAAGGCTCCAGTTAGAATTGAGAAGAGCAAAAAATCACTTCAAGAACTTCTAAACATGGTATTATATTGACCAGTGAATCTTCGTGGGGCGCGCCTATTTTATTTGTCAAGAAGAAGGATGGTAGCATGAGGTTGTGTGTTGATTATAGGGAGTTGAATCGTATTACAGTTAGAAACCGATATCCACTACCATGAATCGACGATTTGTTTGATCAACTTCAAGGTGCAAAGTTTTTCTCAAAGATTGATCTGAGTCGGTTATAACAGCTCGTGTAAAGGGAGCAAGACATTTCTAAAACATAGCCTATTCACACATCGTTATGGTTATCATAAGTTTCTTGTGATTCCAGTTGTATTGACTAATGCATGCTCCGGCTGTTTTTATGGACTTGATGAATCATGTCTTTCATGAGTACTTAGATAGATTTGTCATAGTATTCATTAATGACATATTGGTGTATTCAAAGACGAGGGAGGAACATGAGGTTCATCTTCGTATTGTGTTGGAAATCTTGCGTCAGAAGAAGCTTTATGCAAAATTCTCGAAGTGTGACTTTTGGCTGGGACAAGTGGCTTTCTTGGGTCATATTGTATCAGCCGATGGTATTACTATATGGACCTGCCAAAGGTTGAGCTATCACTAAAATGGCTCTAGACAGATGAACATGACCTGAGTTTTGAAGTTTTTTTAGGACTTGCGGGTTACCATCGAAGATTTGTGGAAGGGTTTTCACTTCTTGCTTTACCTTTAACGAAACTTATGCGAAAAGGAGAGAAGTTTGTTTGGAATGAGGAGCGAGAAAAGAGTTTCGAAGAGCTAAAAAAGAGATTAGTTTTTTCTCTTGTACTTACTCTTCCTTCTGGAACAGGTGGATACCAAATTTATAGTGATGCGTCGAAGAAAGGTCTTGGTTGCGTTCTTATGCAACATGGTAAGGTTATCCCTTATGCATCGAGGCAACTAAAACCATATGAGGCCAATTATCCGACACATTACTTGGAGTTGGCAACAGTGGTTTTTTGCTCTTAAGATTGGAGGCAAATTTGTATGGAAACTTGTGATATCTTCACCGATCATAAAAAGCCTTATAAATATTTTTTTTTTACTCAAAAGAGTTAAATAATGAGGCAAAGGCGTTGGTTGAACTTCTCAAGGATACTAACGCAAATATTCATATCATGCCTACAAAGGCTAATGTGTTAGCGACGCACATTTAAAGTAGAGAAGAGCTCCGGAATTATGTATGTCTCATAATTTAACCTTAGATTATCAAAGCTTTGAGCTTTTTTTTTTTTTTTTTTTTTTTTTTTTTTTTTTTTTTTTTTTTTTTTTTTTTTTTTTTTTTTTTTTTTTTTGTTTTTTGGTTGGTTTTTTTTTTTTTATTTTTTTTTTTTTTTTTTTTTTTTTTCATTAGAAGGTCGAGTTAGTCGTTGTAGGTTCTGAAGGTTATCTAACTAGCCTTAAGATTGACCCATAACCTTATATTGCGGATCAGGAAGCTCAGAAGTAGATAATGGTATGTGTTATAAAATTTAAATCGATAAGTAAGCAGAAATCGGGGGTTGGACGCTAAATGGAGTGGATATGGTATGGTAATAGATTATGTGTTCCAGACGATTCCTCTCTTCGAGAAGCTGTATTGACTAAGGCACACACTTCTTCGTTCTCTATTCATCTTGGCTCTACTAAGATGTATAAAGACTTGAAGCAAAAATTCTGATGGAATTGTATGAAAAAAGATGTGGCTAGATTTGGGGGTAAGTGTTTAACATGTCAACAAGTTAAAATTGAACATCAACGTGCAGAAGTGTATTCTTCAGCCCTAGATATTTCGACTTGGAAGTGGGACCAAAACTTAATGGACTTTGTAACGGGTTTGCCTCGCACCTTTAAGAAGAATGATGCAATTTAGGTTGTGGTTAATCAATTGACTAAGTCGGCTCACTTTTTGCACATTCAACAAGGTTACTCAGTTAGCAAGTTGGCAAATACCTTTCAGCAATAGATTATTCGGTTACATGCACTAGGGTGAGCATGGTCCGAGTTACCGACGACCGGCTAAGACCGGTACCAGACAGAGGAACCGAGTTGGTCCAAAAACGTTAGACCGCGGACCGGACCGAAATGGTCCGGTCCGGTCTTCAGTCCGGTTCGGTCCTACAAGGCCTAATCGTCAGGTTTTTTTGCAAGACCAGACCGGACCGGACTGAGGACCGAGTTGGTCTAAAACGCCGGAGCGAGGACCGGACCGAAATACATTCGGTCCGGTCTGGTTTTCCGGTCCGGTCCGATCGACGGTCCATTTTGCTCACCCCTACATGGCACACCTGCATCAATCATGTCTGATAGGGATTCGCATTTCTACTTTACTTTTTTGGAAATGTTTGTATAATGCTTTGAGAATGAGCCGTAAGTTTAGTACCGCTTTTCACCCTCAGGCTCGCGTTCAGACTTAACGAACTATTCAGATTCTAGAAGATATGTTGAGATCGTGCGTTTTGGATCAGATGGAAATTGGGACAAGTACCTTTGTTTAGTTGAGTTTTCTTACCATAATAGTTGGCATGAAAGTGTCAATGCGGCTTCTTTAAGATTTATATGACCGAAAGTGTAGAATGTACCATTTGTTTTGAAGTGTTAGTAAGCCGATTAAGAGACAGTAACATGGATATTTAGATAAAGACTATTTATTTTGTTATGACTTGAGATAGAGTATGATAACAATAAGGACATGTTTATGTGATGCCATTATTATCACGTTGTTATGACGTCTGGCCAACGTGATAATAATTACATCACATAATGTGAACCTATTGGAGTCATAGGATGTCTCAAGGAGTTTTTAGAACATTCTTAATGAAACTGGAGAGCTTATTATATAAGGTCTAGAATTGGCTTGAGGTGACAAAAGAACTATGTCGATCGTTATCGAAGAGCTTTTGAATTTAAACCTGAGCACAGGTGTTTCTTAAGGTATCTCCATGTAAGGGTGTTCGATGTTTGGAAATCAAGTCTGTGATTCATAGGTTCGTTCGAAATCTTAGATAGAGTTGGCGAAGTTTCGTATCTTTTGGCGTTACCGCCACAACTGTCTCATGCTCATAATGTGTTCCATGAATATATTTTGAGAGTTCACAACAATCATCCGTTAAATGTTGTTCAATATCCGTTTAGTAAGATTCGAGAAGATTTGTCTTTTGATGAGGAACATAAGGCTATTTTAGATCGTCAAGAGCGAAAATAAGAAAGAAAACTATTCCTCTCGTATAAGTTCTTTGGAAAACTCATCCCGAGAGCGAGGCTACATGGGAAAACGAAGAAATGATGCGGGCTGACCATCCACATTTCTTTTTTAAATTTGATACGTTCCGTTTAAAATTCGTCTTTAATTTCGAGACGAAATATTTTTTTAGAGGGGAAGAATTATAATACCCCAATCAAAATAAAAACAAACATATATGTATAAGTATGAAATAAACAAGGGACCAATGTGAAAATTAAACTAAGTATGACATAAACATACAATTATTAATAGATAAATTTAAAAAGAGATGTAGCTCCAACTGAAACCCACGTTTGTTATTTTATCTCCATGATGCTCGGTCAATTTTCAACTTCTCCAAAATCCTGAGTTAATCGACTAGTTTGTTTACACACGCTTTTTATATGCAACCATCCCATACGCTCTTATCAGAACCTCACAATATCATCAAACAAAACCCTAATTCTCAAACACGTTCGCATGAGAAATGGTGAATGTTGTAAGCGTTCAGACTTTGGTTTCTTTTAGTTGGTATTCGTCTAGTCCAAATTTCGGGTTTGTTTGCTCTAGTTCGAGTTTAGTTCGGGTGGTGGAGTAGAAGGATTTGGCTTGGTTCACGTGATCATTATTCAATTTGTGGGTTGTGATCATTGGTTCATTTTTGGGTAGTTCGTTTTGGGTCTCATTTGTTGGATGTGAATAGTTCATGATTGGGTATAAGTTTGGGTTACGTTTATCTGTTTGGTTAC
>BQNB010050646.1:0-41410 GCA_026074375.1 Tanacetum coccineum
TACTATCGGTACTAACTAACTGATCAGTACTTAACATTTTGTACTGTCAGTACTAACTATAACTATCAGTACTAACTATTGTACTGTCAGTACTAAGTTAGGAAAACATAAATCCTAACAAAGATCCCTACCCTATATCATTCTTCATCATAACCTTTGGTTAAACTCGAATGAGGATGTGATCGAACACACATGTCTATTCCGTCGTTACGGCCGTGTATGTGTGCTTCAGCTGCCTTGTTGGTGTGGTACTATCAGTGAAAGATTATTAGAATGATCAACCCTTGGCCTTACAATAAAAACCTAATTTACCATTTGACTTGTTTCTCCTTAGCTCTAATGGTGGAGATGTGTATCCTTGCTAAGTATATGATATGAAGCTAATCACGACCGAGAAAATGAGCATACCAATTAAATGTTACACCCTAGATTAGTTGAGTGATCTCTGAAGTTTCATCTTCCTATTTTGTGAGGTGTTTGGTTGTGTACTTGTAATAGATCAAATAAATTCTTAAACAGAAAAATCCTTAGGGATGCATTTTCATAAACTTCTAAAGGCTACTTGAGGACAAGTAGGGGGATATTTGATGACATCAAATAACGTCACTTCTATATCATCATTTATCCCATGTAAATAACCCATTTTGTATAATTATTGTAAAGAATTGTTACTTAATTGTTTGTATTTGAGAATTGCAGTAATTATGGAGTACTTGGTGAAAGTTAACTAGAAGGCACGCATTTTAGAGCTTAAACGAAGATATTTAAAGATTATTGTTCAAACAACTAATACGCCGTATCCATCAAGGAAGATACAGCGTATTTGTGCCTACACTTCACTAAAGACCACGAAGGAAACAAGATCCAATACGCCGTATCCAGGAATGACCAATACACCGTATTCAAGCCATATGGAAATAAAATATTCTGGAAGATATCAAACGTGGTCCCTACTCCAAAAAATCCCTAATACGCCGTATCAAAGACTTTTGATACGCCATATAGACCTTTTTTCAGACCTTATAAATAGAAAACTTAAAAATGAGTTTTAAGTGTGCTAAATCATATTTTTGATACCTAAACCATAAAAGTTGATTTTCAGAGGAGCAGAAGAGGTCTTGCAACGTGATTAATTCCATAGGAAAAAACTTGTAATCTCCTATACTCTTGTAATCGTTTAGTTTTTGGTATCATTTGTTAACTCAATTAGTTTACCTTGGCTAAATTATTACTCTTGTATTGATTATGACGTTTGAAGGATAATACCTTCAGGTATTAGCCATTATTATGAAGATCTGAATATTTTGTTTGTTTATCTCGATTGCTTAATTTATCGTTGATTGCTTGTTTATGTTTATCAATTTATACTTGTTTATGTGATTTTGTATGCGACCTATCATTCAATTGGATCTAGTCCTACATATTTAATGCGCTGCAACTTCGGTGTTGTTTGGGCGTAGGCTAAGAGTCCATAATTGACCTATAGGATCACAAATAACGACCTATCTTTGTCCTTAGATTGTGAGCTTAGTTGGACCGACAGGTGACCCAGGGATCAACGAGTACGTTCTCAGTTAATTGGTGGAAACTTGGTTAGTGGACTACTAGTGTATGAATTGCCATTAAGCAGTAAGTAGGTAAAGTCTCCACGAGCTAGGGTTTAACAAGATCACCATTGCATTAATCCCTAAGATAGATTTTAATCAGCAAATAAGGATGCTTTATACGGATGCGTTTAATTGTGACAGAATTCTACGTGTCTAGGTTTAGGGAAGAAGTACCGCCTTAATCTTAAGAATGATATGCCACCTCGAGATAAGTAATCATTGCACTAAATAAACAAACCAACGTTCTGATTGGATTAATAATGGTTAATACAGTTTTCTTATATTTGGCTAGACCGCTATTTTATCTTTAGTTAATTTGCTTGCGTGTGTTTTAGTGTCTTAAGTTGATTTTAGTCACCTCAAAACCCGTGCCAGTCTCTTAGGCTGAAAACCCCCTTATCCATTAGATTTAGGATTAGCATAGGTTTAGCATAGGTTTAACATAGAATAGAATTAACTTAGTTTAGATAACCAAAATACTAATAAATTGAAAAGATTGTTTCTCGCTCTTAGTGATCGACACCATACTTACCACGACACTACCATTGATCGGGTACACTGCCCGTTAAAGTGTTGTTTTTGGTTAAGTCGGCAATATATAAATTTAAAACTTGAAATCATAAAATTAACACTACACAACGACACAATCAGGAGGTCACATCCTTTTACAAAAAATCTTAAGCCTAACATTCTATGAATGTCTTCGTCTTTGCTCGTTGTCTTGAATCTTTATCTTTCGACTTGTGATATGCATAGCGATCTTTAGACTTTAGGCTTGGGCTTGTTCTGATAAGCTTGACTTGTATGTGAACTTGAACTTCTTTAAGATCATCAACCAAGCATAATCTCTTATCATCATCTTGTGATCTTTTTGCCATCTGGTGTACTTGTGATTATTGGACCGACATGCTCATACTTTTCTTGATTTTGAAAGCTTGGATGTTGCCATATTTCTTGAAATTCTTTAACTTTAACACTTCGTCACTTCAAGACGTGCGGTATCATAGTAGTGGAAATTTCTTGAAATTCTTTAATCTTTAATACTTCGTCACTTCAAGAAAGACGTATGGTATCAGAGTAGCGGAAGTCTTGAAACATGTACCTGAGCTTTCATGATGTCTTTACATATGTCGATCGAGTATGAGTATGCGGCTATGAATCTTAACTTGTCTTAAACCAGCTGCTGCCACCATTGGGATTACCTGCATGAATGGGTTAGTGATAAACAACATGTATGGACAAAAGTGTCTTTGTCACTTCGTCGAATACGATTGCTATAACCACGGTTCCTCGTTGATGAGTATAAATACTGCCTGTGATCTGGTAGAATTCCAAAGAATCTCCTTGACAGGGTTTCACAGCTGCACTAGCCATTCTCGTTACCAGAGCGTCTCAAAGCAGACAACACAGTATGAGTAAACTAGTAAGACAAAGTCTCACCGATTAAAACAAAAATTTATTTGAAATTCAATCGACGTGTCACTTTCTAAAATGATTTTGCGACACATCAAGAGTTTTATGCATTTCAAAATTCATCAATCGTCAATTCATAGGCTGGACCGAATCGATATCCAGTGTCACAAGTTTGATTCATATAGGATCTTACAAGTCACCTACCGCAGAGCTTGTTTGATGTTGGCTCTGGCAGCATTTCCATTGTCATTGTGAATACTTTAGTATCACTCTGATGTTCTGGCAATATCATAAGGATAATGCGTAGGACTATTAAGTTATTACTTATTTCATATTGTGTGAGCAACAAATATATTTGAATAGTATCCTAGTGAGATTTATGGATGATCTCTTTTGGCTCTAGACTCAATAGTGCACATTTGGTTTCAGTAATCGGAGGCTGGAGCAGACTGTCACCTTTTCAATACCAACTAACTTGGAGTGAGAGAGTTGATAGAAATGCGTATAATCTCCACGAGAAATGAAACAAGATCCCTTTTGAGAGACCTTGAGTGGCTAGGGAGGGTTATGCATCGCATCACTGGGTCCATGATGACTATCTTTAATACTAGACAACAGCTTAGTGTTTCTGATAGCATATGTGTTGACCCGGTTTCTGCCTAAGTGTAAGGAGGGCTTCTTTCTTTTTTTACCCTTTTTCTTAACTTTTCTTTTTCATTCTTCAACCCCTTCAATGCATACCAAGACTTCATCACTAACACCTTGTTGGGTTTGTTCCAGTGTTCGCTCTGTCTTAGTCCGCATTTTTCCCTTTTCTCACTCTTTCTCCATTTTATCATACATAAGGACTTTTATTCTAACTAATGGAATGTCCCTGGGTAGATCCCTCCGGTTCTGGCTGGATCGTAGGAACGAACACCTATACCTAACCACCTTATAACTCCAATTAATTAAATACATGGTCAATATTTTGGTATTCTTCACAGCCTTAAAACCATTTGAAAGCATCGATCAAGGTACTTTGATATAAATCAAAACATTAGTACCTCGATGGTTTTACTTTTCAGAAATGCTCCCCCTGCATATGTGCATCGATAACCGAAAATGTTTAGCACATACGAGAAAAGGAGTTCACACATGAGTCTTTAAGATCACATTATATAAGTTATATATATTTTAATAACATTTTCTCTCCTTATCAAAAATGTCAAATCTCTTGATATTTTGGATATCAATTGATTCAAATATGTATGAAAATTATTTAGGGAGAAAAATGTTCTAATTATATATCAAGCCTTTATTGGGAACATTTTGATGCTCCCCTTAAAATTATGAGGGAATTATATGGTGTTTGAGTGCATTAATTTGAAATTATTTGAATTTACTAAGAAATTCTTAAAAATTTGCACTCGAACACTATATATGCCTAATTTTAGTCTAACACTACTTATTTACATATTCACAAATTTGTAATTATGAGAGAGTGACCTGAAATGGAGTAGGACAAAATATGACAAAGTCATATTGTCCGTTCAAGTAGTCTGAGGTCTTCCTCGTAATGTTTCCCACCAACGAACTTTTCCAAGCTCCTCATCAACCTTCTCTCGAGCAGCAGCTTATCGATAGCCTTGATCATGATGCGAGACATCTGTCTGTCTAAATTACTCCATCCTATCTTTGGCAAGTAATCCAACCTTAGGTTTGAAGCAATATCATGAAAAACGGTTCTAACATGTGAGCGTCCCATCACTAAACTTTTAAAGTTCATCCGTGCGCATCAACCTGTTTCTCTTGTACTTGTCTTCATAGATAATTCCTTGAGGATTGTTGTATGTAGTGTATGGAATCTTGTTGGAAATGTCTGACCTAAATGTCTGTGGCTTGGTGATATTAAGGTTCTTCTGGTAGCTTTCGACTCCCAGTTGAAGGTCTTCCACTCGCTTAAGAATGACAATACGTCTGGTAAACATTCATAATGCCACACCCAAGTCAAAAATGACATCTCTTTCAAGATTGGAAAGTTTCTTTTGAACCAAGAGAAGTAGCATATCTTTAATATCGTGAAGGTAAAGTCTTGGAAAGTCACCTTCCTTGAATTTGTATAATTGATGATCTTCTCAATGGACTTCAATCTCCTCCAGATAACTGTAATCATACCACTTCATAACTTTCACTTTGGTTACTACTATAATTCTTTTCATGGAGTATACATCATATTTGGGCACCCTGTTGCTTGCCAATCCATAGAATCGTTGTCGTTTAGGACCCCAATGTGAAATTCCCTAGACAACATATCTATCATAGGCTACCTTTACCGGACTCCATAACGATGGAACCATGTCTTCAATGCCTAGAATATCATACTTAGCAGCCTTTGTTTTTGTTGTGGAAGTCATATATTTCTTGTTTGAGATTCCTTCCCTCAGATACTCGAGATCATTGTTGATGAAGTAGTCAACAAGAATAACTTGACGACCTTGATTTATAATCAACGGTAGAGGCTTGATAAGGTCAAACGGAAATTCTTTTCCTTTAGGGTTATTCTAGTCCAGTCGATCAGTTACAGCTTTATAACATTCTTCAATGTTGTACTCGAGTTCTACACGGCTTCTGCATGTCCCTTTGAGAAGATTAAAAGCAGGTCCAACAAGATGTTCTTGTGTCAGATTATTAATCTTAAGATTGTTCATGACATATGCAGAGAAGTCGATAGGAGTGCTTATAAGCTCGTCGAAAGAAAAAGGAGGTTTTTCTGCTTAAGCAATTTTGCTGATCCAGGTTTGAGGTGGTCTAAAGTCAACTGATTTTCTAACATTCCAATCTGAATCAGGAGTCGAAGCCCTTTCAGGTTTCTTGAACCAGTCATGCTTTGGAGCCGCCTTGACATTGGGTTGATCATCAGTATTACCCATGTCTTGTCCTTGATTTTGTGGCTCTTAAGTGTCTCCAGCCTCAAACACTATCTCCTTTGCTTGTGTAAACTTTACAGTAGATTTTGGCTAAGATTTGGACGTGCCATTGGAAGTTTTAGTCGACTTGGCCTTCTTAGATGGTTCAGTGTCTTTGCTTGTTTTTTGTCTCTTTAACCCTCGGTCTGATCCAGTGATTCTTAATATAATAGCATATATAATATATATATATATATATATATAACTAAAATACCAATTATCAATAATAGTATAAGATAAGTATTCCGTAAGGATTTGAAATGATTACTTTTATCCAAAGTAAAATCCAAAACCTTCCCGAGTCGTATCCCGATGAAGTGCGAATTGAAAATCGGTTAAGTTCGTGATCGCGTGATTTGAAAAAAATTGATTTTGGTTTCTATAACTACTAATGAAAATACAAATAACATGTAAAAGCAAGAAAAAACAAGTAAACAATTAAAGCATTTAAGAAATTAAACATAAAACGATAACGGGAAATTAAAAACGCGACATTTAAGCAAAGAAATCAAAATTTAACCCTAACAATGTTTTTTCATTTTTTATAAATCCTAAATGACTAAAAATAATTTTAGAAAAAAGAATTATATTTTTTTTATTTTTATTTTATTAATTATGAATTAAAAACAGATTTAATCTAAATTAATTATTAAAAATAGAAAACTAATTATTGAAATTCTAGAAAAATTGGGAAAAGTTCTTTAGACTATCTAGAACTTGAGAAAAATAAAACGGGAAAATAAGCTTAAACAAATAAGCAGTTATTAAGCAAATAAGCTATATAAGCTACAAACTGAAAATGCATATAACAAATAAATGAAGCAAAGTAGTAAATGAAAAAGACCCAAGGGCAGATGGTATTGAGTGTGTGTGCTAAGGCGTTGGTGTGTGAAGGGAATGTCACAGGTTTGAAACCTGTGGCCTTTCTTTTTGCTACAGTAATTTTTATTTTTGAAAACTTTTTGGAAAAACTGAAAGAACACCTTAAAATAAGAAATAATTATAACTATCACTTTTTATGAAACTTAATTTTAAGCTCAGAATAAGCATTTGAAAATGACATAATTCCTTTTAAGCTTATATGAAATTAGGCTAAAACTGTTTTAAAAATCTAGGACTTAATAAGCAATAAGAAACCTAATAAGCTGGAAATTATTATCTACCAAGACCTAATAAGCTAATGAGAACAGGATTTGACTAATAGGATGAGCTTAAAAGCTCTTAAAAGCTAAAAAACACAATCTGACTTAACTAGTAGTTTTAATAGGCCAATGCTCAACTTTGAGCTTAATTCTAGACTGAATAAGCACTTAGAAATAAGGAGAGACTAAAAGCAGATGAAGTTTGTCTTCCAAGAAACAAATAAAATCAAGTTTTAAGAAATTTGGCTAAGAAATAAGCTAGAAAAAGAAGATTTAAAAACTTGACAGACTAAAACTTATTTTTGGCTTTTGAAGGAAAAAATGAGAAAATGCAGACCTAGATTTAAGCTAGCTAATGATGACTAAATGTGAAAATAAGCCAAAACAGATTAAGCTCAATGTCCAAAGAGCTTAAACTCTTAAAATTAGACCTTAAAAATAGACTTTTACTTACCTAGATTAGCTAATGAACTAGGACTTTTAAACTTTGAAAAATGAAATTTAAGACAGACTAAAACCAAAAGGACAATTGCACATTATTTTTAACTACTTACTACTGCATTATGAGTCTCAAATCTAACATGAAACAACACATAATTGCACCAGAACAAGATCTAACCTAATAAGCTGCTATGACAAGCTTAAAACTGATAGATTCAAACCATGATTAGATAAGACCTTAGATTTGAATTTTAAACTTTAACAACTAATTAAAATTGACCTAGAAGCTTAATTTGAGCTTAACAAATTTGGTTTAAGTGACAAAAGTAATCCAACAGTACCAACCCAAGTTAGTACTGCTTGACCCAAACACCCCTTTAACAATTGATTTTCCATTTTTAAGCTACAAAAAGGTGAAATAAGCTGAAACTTATGAAAACATATTACTAACTAAGCAAATTAAGATCAAATAAGCAATAGCTAACAGGAAATAAGCACTAAACTATAAGCTAGAATAATAAGCATATTTTTTTGGTTTTTTAGACAGTTTTAAGCAATAACATAAACTAAGAGAATCTAAACTATAATCAAACAATTTAAAGCAGTAATAAGACTAATTAAATAGTAATAAGCAATTATGAGTAAAAATAAGCAACAATAAGCAAAGATTTAAGCAGGAATAAGCAAATTATAAATTAAGCTATAAGAGAGAAAATGGCAAGTGTACCTTGATCCCAACTCAACAGGGATCAAATAAGCTTTAATAAGCTAGATCTACAAGCTCCAACTCATCATAGATAAGCTGGTGGTGTCCATAAGCCCATCCAAGTTTGGCTTATCATCCATTAAGCTGATGTAATTATTGGAGAGATTTTGAGATGAAAGTTTAAACTTAGTTAAGCTTTTGAAGGCTTAACTGAGTATAAGCTAGCTTAAGTAGTATTTGAGAGCTTATAAGAGTTTATTAGATTAAAACTAAGCTTAATTAAAACGATAGTACAATAAGTAAAAACATGAATTAAACATTAACTAAATGAAAACTAAAATTTTATTGATTAATCAAAATGAGTACAAGCTTTTATTAAGCTAAAACGATTACAATAAGCTAAAATACTAATAAGCTAAGCTATAACTACACTAGATATCCCTTGTGTGAGTGAGAGCCCTCCTATTTATAGCCATGAGCAGAAGGATCTAGAGCTTGAGACGCTCCTCCATCTTCTAATCTCGTCCCTTCAATCCAAACCGCCATAAATCCAATGATCTTGACCCTTGATTGCCCTCCACGTCAAATCCACCAATAGTATAGCTCCGGATCGCCAGCGTGTCATTGAGGTGTCAGGGTTGTCAGCTTCTAGAAGCAATGGAGAACGAGTGTGGATTGGGTGAATCATTCTTACCCTAAGCGTGCTATGGTGAAAGTGAAAAGAGAGGGAAACGGTGAAAGGGATGTACAGTGAATTTGATTTGGGGGCGTTGACCCGTTCTTTTTCACGTTTGACCTGGGTTATGGGTAAAAAGGGATTGGGCCATTGTTGTAATTTTGGGCCGGGTAAGGGATTATAGGTTTAATGGGTTAATGGTAGTTATGTTTGTTTTAAAGTTAAGGACTAATGGTGTAATTGAAAAGGACTAACAGTGTTAGTCCTCAAGGACTAACTTTGTAATAGTATTAGGGTATTTTAGGGTTAAAGGATTAACGGGATTGGATTTGATTAAGACTTAAGATAAATTCACCTTCGGCTTCGTCTTTTCACAGTCTTTCTATTCCCGTGCTCGGTTTTGTCCGTTTTACTTCATTTTTTGTCTTTTTGTAAAATATATGTTACCTGCAAGACACAATTCATAATACAATGCATTTTTCTGTATTTATTGGTCATTATTGGCCTTTTTAGCTCGTTTTATTAGGTAAATTGTATGTGTATTTAAGCACATACCAAAATCCCACATACTAAGCTATTGTTGTGTCCTCACGCAATGTCATAAACACAAACTTAGAAAACCAACAATTTCAACCTCCCTTAGACTAATTACCTCAAAAAGTAGCTAAGTGTTCATCTAAGGGGATTAAGAAATATTGTTTTTTTTAGAAAAACTATGTTACAATAAATTTTGAAAAATATGCTAATTGGTTGACTGACAACAATTTTTGTTAGATAATATTTATGAATAAGATATGATAATATTTTTTTTTATATGCTTGTTTTTGATAAGTTTTATAATTATAAAAAAAAGATGTTTAAAGTAATTTATATGGGTAAGATGTGATACATTGTTAAATAACTGTCTTTCGATTTTATGACAACCATGATTAAAATGAATTTTATAAAGTAATTTTATTTTAAGACGATTTTTTTTATAATTAAAACGACTTTCTTTAAATTGATTTTTATAAAAAAATTATTTAGTTGGTTCTTTCGAGTAAAGTCGGTTATTGGTATAAGGATCCTATTTTTTTCATTTATCAATCTTGATACGTATTGTTATTCGTTATGTGTTCCTTTTGTCGTGGTACGCTTGTTGATTCTTTCGTTGCGTATTTTATCGGTACACATATTCTATCCTTTCTTTTAAGGATTCTTATGACATTTTGAATCCGATCTATTTATATAATGTTGGAATCCCTTAGATTGTTTATAGCCTTTGATTCGACTTATACGTTTTGCTACCCTGTTCAATAGTTCGTAACCCTTAGGATTCGTTTGATATAAGTTTTATTCGATCAAGTCACTCTCTGTGGGGAGCACCTGTGTTGTTCAAGAAGAAGGACGTTTCAATTCGAATCTGCATAGACTATCGAGAGTTGCACAAGCTGACCACCAAGAATCTCCCCAGGATCGACGACTTTTTCGACCAGTTACAAGTTTCGCGTTATTTCTCTAGTATAGATATTCGTTCCGGTTACCATCAGTTAAGATTACATGGAGAAGATATTCTCAAGATGGCATTTAGGACGCGATATGGACACTTGATTTTACGGTTATGCCTTTTGGGTTAACCCATAAACCAGCGGTTTTCATGGTCTTGAAGAACCGGGTGTGCAAGCCTTATTTAGACAAGTTATTCATTTTGTTTATCGATGATATCTTGATCTACTCGAAGTCTAAGGAGGATCACGAGGTTCATTTGAAGTTGGTGTTGGAGCTGCTGAAGAAGGAAAAGTTGTTTGCCTAGTTTTCCAAGTATGAATTTTGGCTGCAAGAAGTGCGTTTTCTCAAACTTATGGTTAACAGCAATGATATTTACATAGACTCTAGTAAGATAGAAGAAATGAAGAATTAAAAAGTACCTAAGACGCCATCCGGGATACGATCATTCTTGGGATTGGCAAGTTACTACCGATGTTTCATAGTAAATTTTTCTAAGATTGCTAAACCCCTTACTTCACTGACTTAGAAGAATCAGAAGTAGGAGTGGGCCAAGGAACAAGAGGAAGCTTTTCAGACGTTAAAGAACAATTTAGGAAATGCACCAATATTGTTATTTCCTGATGGATCCAAAGAGTTTGTAGTTTGTAGTTTACTGTGATGCGTCGAATCAAGGATTAGGTTGTGTACTCATGCAAAAAGGCAAGGTAGAAAATGCGACAGCAGAAATGTAGTGTGGCCTGGACCAACTAATGGAAAAGAAGGAAGGTAGAGGTATGTATTTATTATGGGTTCCATTAATATGTGATGTAAGGACATTAATGATGGACGAGGCTCATACATCAAGGTTTTTGGTACATTCGGGAGCGGATAAGACGTACTATGACCTTAGAGAGGGATGTTATGGTGGCATGTATGGAGTAGGATTTTTGCCTACCTATGTTAGCAATTGTTTGACTTGTTTAAAGGTGAATGCTGAAACATCAAAGACCTTCGGGTTTATTGTAACAACTAGAGATGCCCGAGTGGAAGTAGGATATAATAACTATGAACCTTATTACAAGGTTTCCAAGATCAAGTAGTGGGTATGATACGAATTGGGTAATAGTCGGTAGACTGACTAAGGTATGCCCATTACATGGTAGTACGTGAAGATTTTAAAATGAAGAATTTGACGAGGCTTTACACTAATGAGATAGTAAACAGGTTATGATGTGCACTGTGTCGGATCATCTCAGATGTGGTGGAATTTTTCTCGTGACTTTGGTAGACATTAAGAGGCTTGAGAACACAGCTAAAACATGCGTTACGTCTTATCATCTCTTAAAACGGGACGAAGACAAGTGTAGCGTCCGAACCATTAGACTTTGAAGGATATGTTGAGAGCGGGCGTGATTGATTTTTTTTTTGTGGTAGTTAGGATACTCATCTACACTTAACTATGTTTTCTATAATAACAGTTATCATTTGGATGTTTGATGTGCTCTATTTGAAGCGTTGTATGGAAGGAAGTGTAGGTCACATTTTCTTTGGGCTGAAATTGGACAATTAGACCAGAATTGGTACAAGAGACAACAAATAAGGTGATATTGATTAAAGAAAAGCTTAAAGAAAAGCTCAAAGCGGCTAGTGATTGCCAAAAGAGCTGTGTTGGCAATATGTGTAAACATTTAGAGTTGAAGTTGGTGATAAAGTGATGTTGAAAGTATCATATTGGAAAGATGTAGTGCATTTTGGAAAGAAAGAAATGTTAGCATCAAGATATGTGGGACCATCTGAGATCATTAAAGGGATCGGTCCTATGGCATATTAATTAAGATTGTCTCAATAATTTAGTAGTATATTTGATGTGTTTTAAATTTAAAGTAGTATTGGACGAATGCAAATCTGCATGTGCATTTAGAAGAAATTAAGGTAGACAAAACTCTTCATTTTGTTGAAGAACCTGTTGAGATTATCAATCGTGAGGTTAAAAGTTTGAAGCGTAGTAGGATTCCGATAGTTACTACGTCATTGGACTCGAAGCTGATTGGTCATAAGAATTTCATAAAAGACTAAGTATCCACACTTGCTCGTTGAGCAAGCTATCGTTGGAAGTACTAAGTAAAGTTTGGACACATAGGGTTACTGGCAGACTTTAGTGCGCCCTTGAATGTTCTGAGGTGGTTTGGTTAATGTTATAATTGAATAAACTCGAAGTCGAGCTGATCCTTCAAAAACGTTGAGCTTTGTAACAACTCATAACTTAGTTTCAAGACAGTTCTTGTTTGATGAGTTGCGGGGTTAGGTTTTGAATGACTTTGTTACACAACTTAAGGTTTTTGACGAGTTTCCTCGAAGACGGGCAATTTTCATGTAGTTGGATGTTATTTTTGCTTAGAGTTGTTATGTTGTTATTTGTATCCTTGTATGGGCAAGCGAAGTTGTAAGCAGTGGGTTTCCGATCGTGAAAGTTAGATGAGATTCAAAGCGTGGCCCTAAGTTCATGTGGGAATGTGAGGACCATATGAAAGCTAAGTATTCCCGATTGTTTGTTTATGATGATGTTGAACTTACTAGTTAAATTTCGGGACGAGATTTTCCTAAGGAGGGGATACTGTGACAACTGTGCTTTGAGCAGGTTAGTCAAACCGTTAGTATGGACTTGAATATCATTATGTGTTATAATAATTATGCGTTTATGTGATCTTATGTGAGTTTGGCTACCAATCCATAGAGCGTGATCGTCTCATTATGATTGAGTTTATGGTTGTTATAGGTATTTCATTTTGTTCACATTTTAGTGACAATGAAAATGATGGTATAATTCTATATTGTACGTATTTATATGTATATGTATACGTATTTATATCTTTAAGTGTTAGTAGTTAGTAAAATTAAAAGTTTAGTTTAGAAAATATAGAAATTAGGACTTAGTTTTATTAAGTTAGTAAAATAAAATTAGAAATGAAATTTATTTATAGTCATTTAATTTAGTTTTAATTTAAAAAGTTTAAAAGGTAGAATAAAGGGTTTTTATAAAAATATCAAAATTAAGGGTTGAATATGTAATTAATAATAATTAAATAAAAAAAATAAAATAAAAAAATAAAATAAAAAGGGGAGTTGGTTCGACCGGTTATAAGAAAAAGAAAAAGAAAGGAAACTAATTTGACTACAATTAGGACTTTAGATAGTGTAAATACAAATTTAATAAAACCCTGAATCACTTTTTCTCTCCCTCTCCCTTTGGCTGGTCAAAATCCCCAAGAACAAGAAGAAAAAAATATATTTTTTTATCAAGATTCAAAGTGTTGATTCGTGTGTGTTCGAGTGAAAGGTTTAAGTATGTTCTTAATTATGTTTTTGTTTAATCTTCTTTTTAAAATTCATGTAACAATTTTGATGATAGACTAGCGTTTATATAAGATCTGTAAAATTAGGGTTTTGATCTTTAAAAATCATTTTTGGGATGATTAGTGGTGTTAAGCATGTGTAATTAGCGTTTTAGGGTTTGTAAATTCAAAATTTAAAAACTGGTAGTTTTGAAAGGTCATCTTGTACAAATCATAACTTGGTCATAAAAATAGCAATCATCAATTTTCTTGAGCCTAAAATTAAATTCAGAGAGTCTAGTTTCTAAAAAGTCTGGCCCCGAAAGGTTTTAAGGTCGAGAAATTAGTCAAATAATTTTCGCAATAAAAGTTGTAAAAACAGTAAATTCAGGTCAGATTTGGGTCTGATTTCAAGGAGTAAAACCCCTACTTAAAATTCGAATTAGGGTTAGCCAAAAATCATGGGTCATATTTTAGGTGTCTAGTAACTCCAGTTCAAAATTCTAACACTAAAACATTTTCTAAATATTTTTAAGGACGTCAAACTTTTTGGTGTGCATTCAGATTCGAATTTGAGTACTTTGTAATGATGAATTTTTATAAAATAGTTCCACTTAGTGTTATTTTTTTTTTAAATCACAGTAGCTCACAACTTATTGGGGAGCTATGAGATGAAAGGAGAACCATCAATTAGGTGTTTTAGTATTTTATTTATGGTCATAAAGTGACTATAAATTTCTACTGGAAACTGAAAAGGTAGAAGTTAATGGTTAAGGTCATATAGAGTATGAAAATGAATTAGGAGACGTATATAAAGGATTATAAACTTAGTGTAAGGTTTAGAAGTCCATCATATGATTGGTACATTAGCTTGGGCATTTAGCCTAACCGAGTGTAACATGTGTTTTTGTTCTGTTTAGATCGTATGCAAGATTTTGTCAGGTAGCTAAGCATTAGGTGAGTTTCATAGTCCCATTTTACTATGTTTTCTTGGGATGGAAATGATGAAAAATATGTTTTGAAATGTTTTAATTACTGTGATTATGTGGTTTTAGTTGACGCATGGACTTTTATGTAGCTATTATATGTTTGTGTGTTGCATGCCATATGATATTGTATTGGTTTCGCCTACTTTGTGGGTATGACATTGTATTGGTTTTGCCTACTTTGTGGGTATGACACTGTATTGGTTTCGCCTACTTTGTGGGTATGTTGTTTTCGCCTACTTTGTGTGGGTATGTTATTGTGTGGATACGGTACCAAGAGTCTTTGGATCGGGGATAACATTCCTATCCATGACTGTAAGACGAACTTTGTTGTTTGGATCGGGGAACACGTTTCGTCCCAATGGTGATTGTTTAGACGAGTGCATGGTTAGCATGTATAATAGTCAGCTTAATTATCCTGCCATGTTTTGTTTTTATTAATCATAGTAATTTATTAAAGGTTGAATTGTTTGTCGTAAACCTATGACTCTCACCAACCGTTGTGTTGATGTTTTAAGCATCATTTTCAGGTGAGCGTTAGGAAGGTGTTGAAGTTAATAAAAGTGGCTAGAGAGACCATTAGGCTGGCATTGGAAGTTCTCATTTGATTTCGTTTCGTATTTGTTTGCATGAATTCTTGAATGCTATTCGATTTTATTAGGTTTGTGAGACGTTATGTCTTTGTATTGGTGAGACCCTTTTTCATTAATGCAAGACGCTGTTCCTTTGTTTTCAGTATTGTCATGACACATCGTGTCTTTTATATTCAGTTATGCATGTAGTGAATTCTCTATTGTTGACACCATTGTGTTATGATGATATCTATGAAGTTACGCATCGTGTTTTCGCCTTGGCGGGGTGTGACATTTTAGACTAGTAATAATACTATTAAATCTAGCATAAGCACTATCTATAGATTCGTCTTCAGAAATGACGAATTATTCATATTGTTGTACCAAAAGGTCGATCTTGTTATCTTTGACTTGGTTATTACCTTGATGGGTGATTAACAAAGTTTTCCAAATTTCTTTTGTCGTATTACACATGAAAATTCTTTCATATTCTTTTCTTGGCAAAGCATTGTAAATAACCATTTTGGCTTTGTTATTTTTCGCAAGCCTCTTTTTAAGATCATCACTTTGTTTTTCAAAGGGATAACCTCATTAAATTTGGTTTCCGAATTTTGTTGAATAGGTTGAAAATCACCGTTAGTAATAACATGTCAAAGATCAAGATCTTTTGATTTAACATATGTTTCAAATATATTTTTCCAATAAATAAAACTATCACTTTCAAAGAGTGGTGGTCTTTGCATGGATTGCCCTTCTAGATATTTGTCAAAATCTATAGATCGATCCAAGCTTTTAAATACAGTATATTTTAAAAATATTGAGTGACCTCGGCTTCTGATACCAATTGTAGAAACTTGAAGGGGGGTTGAATAGTTTACAGGTTAATTAGCATTTTAAAATTTTACTTCTAATATTGTTAGATTCGAGTATATGTTCAACCAATTCAACAATATGAACCAATCACAATAACTATCTAACTGTAATATCTACACAAGCAATATAAAGAGATAAAGGAAAGAACGATCAAGCCAACACACCAAGTTTTATAGTGGTTCGGCTACAAATCTCTTCTTCGCCCTACTCCACTCTCCGAGTATCCGACTCGAGATTTCACTATGTCAACAAGCTCCCTTCAGGCGGAGAAAACCGTTTACACGTCGCTTACGTTATTTTCAGACACTAAGCTAAATGTCGAGTCCTGATCTTAGCTAGAACCAATCTACCACTTCACAAGTAATACACAATCATAAGATCTACACTATCGGATTTACACACAATTCGATTTACACAATTACACAAGATAATCATACTAGAGTTTTGAATCTTAGAAGAAAAGAGGAGAAATCACTAATATATAACACTTCATTTCTTGGTGAATACGAGTGTTCTTCTCTTGCACTTGATAGAAGAAAGAAGAAGATAGAAGATGAGATTTGATCACTTGAAACAAGATTAAACTATGTTAGTGATCAAGATATTTAGTAAAAAAAGTAGGTTTAGAGAGAGAAAAAAGACTGAAAAAATCGTGCAAAGAGGTCTATTTTTCTGCTGAGACTAGTGTATTATTTATAGCCAGGAATTCTCAACGGTGAGTTGGTGGCAGTTCCGGCGGTTCCAGATATATCAGGGGTCCGCCTAGGCCCTTAGGGGGCCGCCCTAGACTGACACTTCAATTTTTGTCCTTTTGTAGGGAAAGTTTATCTTAGTGAGTTTTATTTCATTTTGGAGAAAAAAAATTTGAATTTCAAATTTTATGTTTTTAAATAAAACATTATTTTTATTTGACAAAACTATTTTATGTAATTATGTAAAAATATAGTTTTGTAGAAAAGTAATGGATTAAGAAGAAAAAATATTTTCTTAATCACTAATTAAGTTTAATGATTTGTTTATTCATACCTTAAGTGATATATGTCGAAATGAAAGTTTACGATTAATAACATGTAAACGTTTATTTTTATTGTGAATGTTTTTACATTTTATCATCTTCAAAACGTAAATAAGTCGAAAAATATAAATAACGTTTTTAAACATTATTTGTATTAACATGTTGGTCAGGTGACTCCCTTATCGTAGCCATCCTAAGAATTTTTTTCACGGTATCAATATAATCTACCATTGAAATATCCTAATGCTAGATTGCTAGTTATCTCACGTGGCATGAACGATTAATTCACCTAAGCATGATGTATTAATGAAACTTGACACCTACATGCTCTCTCACAAAAGGTTTAAATTAATTAAGTAATTAACCGATGAATAAACTCTGATTTAATGCAATTCTTTTAAGTAATTAACCGAAAACCGAGCAACGGGTCAAACCTGAATCGAGCTAGAAACCTAATCTGAATTGAAAACTGATTTTGATGAAAACGTGTACCGAGAACCAAACCGAACTTAACCTAGCGAAACCGAAAACGAACCAAAATTAACCTAGCTAAACCGGTTTAAATAGTTTAGGTGTATTTTTTATGGTTTTGACCCGAACCGAGCAAAACCGAAACCAAAAACCATAATTACATAAAACTGAAAATCAAACCAAATAAAATCGGTTTGGTTCAGCCCGTTTCAGTGCGGTTTTCGGTTAATTTTGCTGGCCTACTTTTGAGTAACTACTTACGTTTTTAAAAACTTAATCTTAACCAATAAACGCATGTTAACTTGTATAGTGCCTTACACACCCTAGATTTTCTTTTTTTTTTACCAAAATATTTTCCGATTAGAAAATTTACGTTTATCAGATTTTATATAGCATTGTTAGCTTCAGAAAAAGAATGATTGGGTTTGTTGAATACTTTAAGTTTAAAGGAAGTATAGGTATAGATGTAGGTAGCCACCCTGCAAAACACAACTCCTTTCATTTTCCAAGGGACTGATAGCTCAATGCAAAATCAGTAAATCACTTTCAGCCAGGGTATCATTATTTCTCAGGATTTCGTGTTTTCACTTTTTCTATTCATGCAGAAGATACACACATACATAGACATCACTCACAACTATTGTTTTTATTTCAAAATATTATTTATTAATATATTTGCCTTAAAATAGAATTTATATAGTGGTGAAAATCAAAGCGCAACAAGCTGCATTGTAAGCCCATTTTGAATTGCAAAACTTATTTTTTTAAATAATATTTGTGGATCTGGGAGTCATACCATTACTATGCATGACTCGTTGAACTATGTTGAGGAGCTCCACCGCCTCGAGCGCAAGGAAACCAAAGGTATCGAACGCGAGATAAGTAAACACGTGTTGATTTTCAATGCATACTTTCTTGTGTTTTGTCACTTTGTACGAGGCGGCTTTCAAAGCAGTCTGTCCCAATGTAAAACTCCGACTACTCAAACCCACGAGAGGAGAAACCTCAGTCAGATCGACACACGCATGTTTTCCTCCAACCCATCCAACAACACCACTCGCCGCCAGCGCGTGCCATTGCCACCAGGCACTCAGCCGTCTGCATATGAACCACCTTTCTTGTTGCATTTCGTTTAATTATCACGCACGAAGGGGTGCGTTGTTTTGCGATGTCAGACCTAGGTTGGCGTGCGGGCTGTGGTTGGTTGCTTTTCTCTATTTTAGCGTGCGTTTGGCTCGCTGGTTTCGCATACCAAATAGCTGTGTTTGATTTTGGGTTAACCATTTAACAGGTGCTTGTTCGTGGTTGTGCGTTTAACCGAACAAGGCGTATGTTTGTTTGTATTTGTGGTTCGCGGTTTGGTCTGATCGTCACAACCGTCGTTATAGGGTGCGTGTCGGTTTGATCAGTTACTGCAACAGAGGGGCAGCGTTGGGTTTGTGTAGCAGCCACCAACGATGTGGTGTTGTGTTTGGGTTTCGACAATAGATTAGGGGTGCAGTTTGTTGGTTATGTCTAGCTCAACAAAGGGGTGGTGTGATTGGGTTTATATCACCATCAGGGATGCGTTTGATGTTGTGTAAACCCCCAGAGGGGATGTTTGTTTGTTCAGGTGACAGAACGCCGCAAAGGGGGGGGGGAGGGTTCGGTTTAGGTCTTAAAATCTATCAAGCAAAGGGTGCGTTTGTTCGGGTCAGCCACCATTACGGTGTGGTTATGGCTAGCCCCACACCCACAGAGGGTGTCGTGTGGGAGTTATCAACCAATGAGGGTCCGTTGATTTTGATGATTATACGAGATTAGGGTGCGTTTGGCTTTTTAAACAGAACCATAAGGGTTGCGTTCGGGCGTTTTTAAAAACAGCCCCACCAGGGGTGCGTTTGGCCTAACAGCCCACCCACAAGGGTGCGTTTGGTTGGCTGTTACCGCACACGGATGCGTTTGGTGTTATTAAAAACCACAAAGGGTGCGTTTGGTTATGCAGAATTGCACAAGGGGTATGTTTAGTTGGGCTAGTCGTCCGCATTACAAGGTGCCATGCGTTTTTTGGTTGGACAGATTTGCACCAAGGGGTGCGTTTTGGTTAACATAAGAACCAAGGGGTGCGTTTGGGTTTAGAGAAGACAACAAAGGATATGTTTGGTTTAGCGAAACAACAAGGGTGCGTTTGGTAAATATAAATCAAATAATAAAAGGCATTAAGATTTTATATATATTAAAATCGGATAAATTGGTGGTAAAATAGTTAATATTAGTTTGTGAGATTAGATATAATAACGTGAATATATATGTTATATGTCTATCAACAGAAGCGGGAGTTGGAAAAAATCAGGAAATCCGGTTAAAATTGCAACATATAGTGATAAGGGAAAATCATTAAGCCTTTTACGAATGTGGAAATACATATATGTTCTATGATGTCGGAAAACGTTTTGAAAACGGTGAAAGTCATGACGACATAATTTATACATAAAATTTCTATGTCTTAGTGCAATGATGCGTAATAAAGTTATATTATTTTAGAAACGATTGGTGACGCCAAGTTATATTTTGTAAAAAAGATTACATTAACTTTGTATATTCCCACATGACCCGACCATATTGAACGATAAAAACTAAACACTTATACATCGAGGCAACTGTTTTAGACACAATCTAACGTAGAAACGATAATATTATTTATAAATGTTTTCTTTATATTATATATGGTGTAAAAACTGTTACAAACATCAGTTGTTTAATTAATAACGTTAAGACATGTGTCTACTTTTATTCAAAGTCTTTTTATTAATTAAGTTGGTGTCAAAATAATTGGTTTAATTATTTACTCACACTTATTATATAATACTTGCAAAGCATTATATACGTCACATTAATTTTTGGGATAGTTTGTGGATCTGTTTATATTAATATCACGTTATGAGCTATAAAAAGGTTTTTTTTTTCCATATGTAATATATACAGGAATATATTTAAGTATACTTGCGGTTTCCGCTTTCAATTTATTTATTTAACCAACCACTAAAGTATTACAACTTTAAATCTAAATCTTTATCAACATGTCGCATTGACGTAACCATTCATCGAGAAACCCAAATACATTATCCTAGGCTAGTGGGACTTAGCCGTTAAGATTAGCTGCAACTTCTTGATCGAGCCGCTTCGTCTTCCGTTCGTATTGTGCATATTAGATGCCTATCTGTCAATCGTTCTACATCATCGAGGTGAGTTCATAGCCCTACGTTTTACATGTTATATATATATATATATTTGGGGTGAGAACATGCTTGTTTACAAATGCATTTACCTGATTGTTTGTACAAACATTGGTTCTATACATTACTCATATACATTTGCTTGCTATAGGATAAATTTATTTGACTTCATATTTGGTACGATTTGCATGTATTTTACTTTTGAAAAAGGTTACGGATTAGTCTTAGCGGATTGTAACTAATGACAAAAATCCAGTGGTACTGCCCTGGGTGTTTTGGGAGGGGGAATCGGTCCGAGGGTATATATGGGTAATAGTACATTTTTTACTTTACTGCCGGGTGTTCTTGGAGGGGGACACCTGGTAACGGGGTAGTATATATTCTTTAGAATCACTACAGGGTGTTCTTGGGGGGGTGTCACCTTTTTGCTGTATGGGTATATACTAAGTCTAAGTCACAGCGTCCTATGAACTATAAGATCACTTGGAGGTCGTATGAGCAGCGAATGTATGATATAGATCTATTCGGGTGTGGATCCCTGTTGATGTGATTATAGACCTATCGTCCAGAGAGAACGAAACGTTTATAGTGTGATGTCCACACGAATGATATAATAGATCAATTCGGGATTGGACAATCCCCTGTTCTTTTTTCTGTTATACGATGATTAGCTATCCATCTAGGTATATGACGTTATAACATGTCGATTACGATTTGGTTTGGGGACCTACGAGCCCCCAACTAATACACATGAATTTTTATCTGTTTATATTAGTGTCATCGGTCTTCCATAAACTTAGAGTTAATGTAAATCATTGTTTTATACTCACAGGATATTTACTGTTGCCTTGAATAAAGAGGCAATTACAGACTTTGAAAAACATTTTGGTGACATAATATTGGGCATGCAGTTCTTTTATTAAATCTTTTGGGATAAGATTGGTACTTTTGGTGACATGTAAAATTGGTCATGCATTCTTTATATAACTCTTTAGGTAAGATGGGTACTTTTGGTGACATTAAAGATGTGGTCGTGTGCATTCTTTCATTAAATCTTAGATTTTACATGGTACTGTGATGACACAGTGGACAAATACATTCATTTGAAACTTTACATTTCATTAATTAAAACGTGAACCTATGAACTCACCCCAAACTTATGTTGACCGTTATAAGCATGTTTTTCTCAGGTGATAAGATACTTGGCTTACTCGAGTTGGCATTGGCAGTCAGCTCGTCATCTTTCAACGTTCGCGCGTCTAGAGGTGTTGCAATTTGGGACAAATGCATATATTAATTTGTAAGAAATCAACGAGATATATTTTACAAACGGGACAGTCATTTAGAGGTCGTTCTCTTGTATTAGTGCTGTGTATTATGCTAAAGTAATCTTCCGGGCATTACTTACAGCCTGCGTCACTGCATTTTTTGGGGGTGTTGACATATCGGTAATAACCTCTTATGTTGGTTATGTTTGCAAGTGCGCTACTTTGGAAGACGAGTGAACACATTTTAGGGTCATCTTTGTTATGGTGTCTAGTTTGTAAAATTGAACTAGCAATTTGGTTTTTTTAAGAGTATTTGGGGCTATTGCAAGTGACTCGAGGATGTGGATTTTACTAAGCTTTTGGATGTTAGCTTGCAACAGTGGTCACCCTGTCGATATAGTTTTAAAAACAAATGTGTTTGCTTTGAAGTTTTGTTCCAACTTTGTAATTGTTCAGAATGTGTGGATATGTTATAGATTTCTTTTCATTCATTATTTGAATACAAACAACAATGTAGTATGTAGGTATTAACCATACATACAGTTTAATTGTATTAACACATGAGCACAAAGGCGATCTAAACATATATGCAAGGTCTTTGTTTGGGATTTTGAAGTTGACTTAAGGTCGACCTATTTTCTATAGTATCATAAACTATGCAATTAAGGACTCGGCCAAAGGAGCTTTATTTACGCAGGTCTAGTAGCTTATAGATCAACTTTTAAATGAAGACAAGATATTTTGTACAAGTTATTTTTTGAAAACTTTTAAGCCTTAGATAAATATGAAGGATTTAGTAAATATTCTCATAATAGTTTCTATAATAACATTTATTGTATCTTTTTTCTTGCAAATGAAGCTCCTGTTATTTTGTATTTGTATAAGTTCTAATGATCATTTTTAATACTTTGCCATCCTTTAATCAGGGATCGATGCCTACCTGGCTTGATAAACTCATTGCTTCCAGAATCCTTCGTTTTAATCCGTAAAGTCCCTTCCACATTATATAAGTATGGAAACATAAGCATATGTTGCTCTTTTCTTGACAGTTTGTTATATATACTTTTGATTGTAGATCTATGGCTTGTTGGCTTGATAGGCTCATTTCTTCCCAACCCGTTCATCTTTTGACAAGATGTTGTCACTACTACGACTTAGAGCATGAAGGTTGATGCTCACCTGAAATCCGCGATATTTTCAATAGTAAGTAGATATTTCGACTTGATGTTTGTAAATCAGTTTAGAGGTTGTTCATGAAGACCGAAAATGCATCAATAGTAGAAATGGAGTATGTTTCCATTCGTTTGTAAGGCGATCCTGGTAAGATATGAAGATATGTCCCTGCCTTTATTTTTCTTTTTATTCTTGATCAATTTTCCTATAAAAGTCAATATTTCCGAATGTACACGGGAGCTTTCCCACTAGGAATGTGAGCAGCTGTGTGGTACGTTGTACATGTGATCTTGGTAGCAGGATCGACCACGTCCATAGAGGAAAGTGACGAGCACAAGTGCAGTACCCAATACTCACAAGTGATTTAATCGTTTATCTATGTGTTTAGTACCTCGCCTTTTTAGTAGGTGTGAATCATATTATTGTTGGAACTTTGGAACAGAGTCAAACACGTTTTTAGGGTCGTCTTATCATGTTTTATTTATAATTGCATCTTCAATTTGCTTTTTAAGGGGTGTTTGAGGCTATTGCAAGAATGAGGATTTTAGTGAGCTTTGGGTGTATAGTGCAACAGTGGTCACCTGAGATATAACTTTTAAAACAAATGTGTTTGAAAATTGTTCCAACTTTAATTGTTCAAATGGAAATATATAGATTTCTTTTTCATCTATTATTTGAAACAAACAATAATTAGTTAGCTATTAACCTAACCATCAACAGTTTGACGTATTAACAATGAGCACAAGGCATCTAACGAATAGCAAGGTCTTTGTTTGGGATTTTGAAGTTGACTTAAGGTCGACCTATTTTTTATAGTGTCATAAACTAACAATTAAGGACTCGGCCAATGAAGCTTTATTTATGAAGGTTTGGAATGCTTATAGATCAACTTCTAAATGAAGACAAGATATTTTGTACAAGTTATATTTTGAAAGCTTAAAAGCGTTAGATAAATATGAAGGATTTAGTAAATATTGTCATAATAGTTTCTATGATAACATTTATCGTATCTTTTTTCTTGCAAATGAAGCTCCTGTTATTTTGTATTTGTATAAGTTCTAATGATCTTTTTTTGATACTTTGTCGTCCTTTAATCAGTGATCGATGCCTACCTGGCTTGATAAACTCATTGCTTCCAGAAACCTTTGTTTTAATCCGTAAAGTCCCTTCTACATTATATAAGTATAGAAACATAAGCATATGTTGCTTTTTCTTGATAGTTTATTATATATACTTTTGATCGTAGATCTACGGCTTGCTGGCTTGATAGGCTCATTGCTTCCCAACCCGTTTGTCCTTTGACAAGATGTTGTCGCTACTACGACTTAGAGCATAAAGGTCGACGCTCACCTGAAATCTGCGATATTTTCAATAGTGGGTAAATATTTTGACTTGATGTTTGTTAATCAGTTTAGAGGTTGTTCATGAAGACCAAAAATGCAGAAATAGTAGAAATGAAGTATGTTTCCATTCGCTTGAAAGGTGATCCTGGTAAAATATGAAGACATGTCCCTGCTTTTATTTTTCTTTTTATTCTTGATCAATTTTCCTATAAAAGTCGATATTGGCGAATGTGCATGGGAGCTTTCCCACCATGAATGTGAGCAGCTGCGTGGTACGTTGTACATGTGATCTTAGTAGTAGGATCGACCACGCCAATAGAGGAAAGTGACGAGCACAAGTGCAGTACCCAATACTCACAGGTAACGTCTGTTAGCCGTGTTTTTACGTAAAGTGTTGGTCATGATTATTCCCGAGCCTTGTATAGGAGAACGTAGTTTACGGGAATTCATTTAAGCTAATTAGGCCTAAGTGTCGAGCTAAAGCCCATTAGTAAGCTAGTTATGGCCCATTAAGGCCCAACATAAACCCTAAGAGGCCACGCCTCATTTCATGTATAAATACCCCTCCCTAGCTTGTTAGGGAGGGTGTTGCTTCTCATTTCTTTATTAGTAAAGTCACCAACTTTCTCTCTTTTCTATCATCTTTCTATCCTCCTCTTTCTCTCTTTAAACTTATCTCTCTCTAAATCTCTCTTCTAAATTTGTGTGTATGTATGTGAAAGATATAGGCTAACATGTGGTATCAAGAGCCAAGGAGTAACTAGTGGTTTTTAAGGTTCTTGTTTAGCTTATTTCGAGCTTATTTTCATTTTTTAGTCTTGGATATTTCGTCTTTATTATAGCTTTCTTTGAGTTCTTTGAAGATAAAAAGCTACGGCTTATTTGGTTTTGTTTTCATTTTTCTCAACAAGCTTAAAGATTTCGTGCTTATTTATTGGTTTTAAGCTTATTTTCACACCAAAAAGTATTTTTTGTGGCTTATTTGATTAGCTTCATAGCTTTTTATTGTGTCTTAAAAGATTTTTTTGGTTGGTTAAGTCATTTGTGGTTACGGTTGGAAAAAGGGGATTTCAAAAGCTCATTCTAGCTTATTTGGTACTTTTTCGTGTGGTTTATTTGTGTCAAAAGTGGTATTATTAATATACATAATGTCATGAATCCATCGAATACAAACAAATCTAGGAATGCATCCATAATGCCCCTTAAACAAAATAATAAATCTCATCGTGCACATATAATATCAAATGGGGATGGCGTAGAGAATCATCACTTCACACATGAATCATCCAAAGGTGCTTCAATGACACGGCCCCCCCATGTACCATTCATGGCTAGAACAAATAGTGCTTGGTTCTTAAACAGAAGCGGTTAAAGCAAAAGGTCATATAAAAAAAAAATCAAAGTTTCATTTCAAAGGAAATAGCAAAAGGATCAATTGTCAAAGGTTTCCAAATATCAAAGGTAGCATTAGCAGGGTATTCAAATGGACATAATACAATCATAATAAGAAAGCCAAGATAAAAGCCAGAGCAAATGTTAGCAAATCACATAAGTAGATCAAAGAAAAGAGAGGAATAGTATCATGAGAAACCTTAACGATAAGGTCAGAAAAAAAATAATTAAAAAAATCCTGTACCTTATTCCGAAGCAAGCAATACTCAAAGAAAACACCATAGAAATCAAAATCACTTACTCCCTCTTGACCGAACCTAAAAATGATGAATTCGGATTACAACCCATATCATAAAGTTTATACTTTTCCATTTTTAGTAACTTTTCCATTTTACAACTTTCCATTTTTAGTAACTTTCTATTTTTAGTAAACTTTCCATTTTTAGAACTTTCCCATTTTATAACAGTTTCCATTTTTAAGTAATATTCATCATTTGAGATCCTATTAAGTAGTTTGAATAGCTTAGGGAACTTAATATGACAACCTTTCAAGTTTATGGGATGAAATTGACAGCTTTCCATATTAAGGGTTTAATATGCAAAATCAACAATTTTGAAGTTAAAATGTAAATATCAAAGTTTTTCATATTTTATTCAGATTATACCTTCCATTTTCGCATCAATAGCATTAATCCTTCTCCCCTGTTGGGATGCATCCTCACCTAAATCTTATTCATCATCAGAGGATTCTACCCTACTAGACGTACCAACTTTGTGTAAACTCTTCAGCCCATGAGTTCTCTACCTCTTTTTCTATTCAAGCTTCTTGACCCTCCTCTTCAAACTAGCAATTTCATTTTGTTGAGTGGTCTTTGTCTTCTCCAAATCAAGAACCCTTTCTTGTAAATTGGTACATAGTTTCATCAATTCCTTTAGTTTAAGACTATCCTTATCACTTTGAAGTGTGTTACCTCTTGCGACCAGTGAATCATTGGAAAGTTTTAGTTATGTTACTAATGTCCTGCTCTACTTCTAAGCTAGAATTAGTAGTGGCAGCCCTCACCAAACTGTCACCCAACTCCTTATGGACAGCCTCATCTACAACATGTTCACTAGAACCACTAGGCTGAGGTACCTGAGTGTTCTTTCTTTTATGGTTGAGTTGATGATTCAATAATGGTGGGTGTGTGATGGGGATCAGTTAGAATTGTTGAACCTTCACCCAATTCTTGTTGGTTTTATACCACCATTGTTGGAAATAAAGGTGTTACTCTACTAGAAAAACCTTTACCTACCCTTCTCATATTTCCAAATATCTTTTTTGTGTGAGAGGGTGCAATGTAAATTCTCTTGTGAGTTGACATATCATCAAGTTGTTGTTCCAGAAATACTTGCACAAACCTTGGATACATTAAATTTTTTCCAAACATATTATCTAAGTTCTTCATCATACTTTCAAAAATGAACTTTGAAAAGTTGAATTTATGATTTTTTGCTAAGCAAATAATAGCAGATGCCATAGTGCTACTAAACTCATTCCATGCAGTAGTCTTTGGACTTAGACATTGTAGAATAGTATGAATCAGAGATTTCCATATCTCATCAATGCAAGTTATTCAAAGATGGTAGAATTTGGTAGACAATCAATACCTTATTCATCTTCTAGTTGAAGATCTCTTCTCACAGATTCTTCAATGAAAACTATCTTCTTGACATCTACTAGGGCATGCAATTGTACTTCCCCATTGATAGTTTTTACCACGCAAGTAGACCAAAATTATTCAATACAAGAGATATATATAGTGGGATTAACCGTTAATGCATATCTTATAGGTTGTGCATTCAGAAAATCCACTATTTGTTCAAACTCATCACTTTCTGCGGGTTTAGACAAAAATACGACCATGTTATGAGTATCCGCAAACTTTAGATTCGTCATTTGTGTTGGATTTTGATAATGGATGATAAATTTGAGTTAGGGTTTGTAGTTAGAGAGTATTTGAAAGATTGAAATCGATTAAATGATTAATTGAAACCCTTAATCGAAGTATTTATGAAAATACCCTCAACAGAATTCACTTTCACCCAGCAGGAGTAAGTTATGCCAGGCAGCATTAACTTTCATTTAGCAGTAGTAAGTTATGCCTAGCAGCATTAACTTTCACTTAACATTAGTAAGTTATGCCTAGCAGCATTAACTTTGAGTCACCAGTATTAACTATAATTCCATTCCAAACAGCTTTTCCATCATCAATCTAACACTTTTCTTTGCTTTTCCTGTAAAATGTTAGTCCAAAAACCAAGAAAACATAAGCCATGGCAATTTTCTCAATTATCACAGTATTAATTATACCTAGCAGTATTAAGTATAACTAACAGTTGTAACGCAGCAGTATTAAGTATAACCAACAGTACTAATTATACTTAACAGCAGAAACTTTTAATGACATGAATAACAGTACTAATTCATACAAAACTCTACAAAAACATAAAGAGATAAAAGACTTTAAAGATTCATCATTCCAATACTAACAATCAAATATTGAAATCTATTTACATCAAAAGCTTTTGTAAGCAAATCTGCAACATTCTTGTCAGTATGGATTTTGACCATTTGAATCAATTTCTTTTCATTGCAATCTCTAATAAAATGATGCCTGATCTCTATATGCTTTGTTTTTTAATAAAAATAGGATTTTTAATTATGCAAATAGTACCGTTATTATCAAAAGATCTTGGTATGCATAAAATTATACCCATAATCAAGTAGTTGATTCTGAATCCAAAGCACTTGTCCACAGCAACTTGAAGCAGCCACATACTCAGCTTCTGTTATGGAATTTTCAACCACTGTCTATTTCTTGCACTGCCATGATACTAATCTACATCCAAGGAATTGACAACCTCCTGTTGTAGACTTCCTATCCAAGCTTGCTCCAGCATAATCACTATCAGTGTATGCTATCAAATCAAAAGGAGAATCTTTTGGATACCAAAGGCCCAATTTTGGTTGACCTTTTAAGTACCTAAAAATCCTTTTCACAGCATAAAGATGTGAAACCTTTGGATTGACTTGGTATCTAGCACAGGCACACACTGCAAACATGATATCAGGTCTTGAAGATGTAAGATACATCAATGAACTAATCATTGACCTATACATATGAACATCCATTTCATCACCATATTCAACCTTGAACAAATGGTTTTGAGTTTCCATTGGTGGCTGTGCAGTCTGTAACTTCGTAAAACCCAATATTTTCATGAAAATTTCAACAACATATTTATCCTGACTAATAGATATGCCAACCTTCTACTCCTACACTTGTAATCCAATAAGAATGTAAGTTTCTCCCTATGAACTCATCTAAAATTTCTCATGCATCAACTTCTTAAATGCATCGCATAGCTCCTTCTTTGTTGAACCAAAGATGATATCATCCACATAAACTTGGACCAACAAAATATCACCTTTTTGCCTTTTGATGAATAAGGTCTTGTCAATTTTCCCTCTTTGAAACCCATTGTCCAACAGATAAGTTGACAAGGTTTCATACCAAGCTCTAGGAGCTTGATGTAGTCCATACAGTGCTTTTTCAACCTTGTATACTCTATCAGGAAAGTCTGGATCTTTAAATCCTGGTGGTTGACATACATACACCTCTTCTTCAATCTTCCCATAGAGAAAAGCACTTTTTACATCTATTTGATACACCACAAAATCTTTAAATGAAGCATAAGCTAAAAATAGCCCAATTGCTTCAATTCTTGCAACAGGGGCAAAGACTTCATCATAGTCAATCTCTTCTTCTTGTGTGTACCCTTGAGCAATCAATCTGCTTATTCTTTCACAATTCCCTTTTCATCCTTTTTTTTATTGAAAACCCATTTAGTGCCTATAGCCCTTTTTCTATTTGGTAAATCCACTAAAGTCCAAACTTCTTGTAACTTGAATTATATAAGCTCTTCCTGCATAGCCTCTATCCATCTTGGATCCTTCAATGCATGAATTACCTTTTTAGGTTCTTCCTGTGATAAAAAGCAAGCAAACAAGCAGTTTTAAAGGTCTTTATGGTTTGTTCTTTGTTGAATAGTACTAATAAACCCATGTTGCTTAATTCGTTGACATCTGTCTTTTTGGTTTAGCTATTGCAAATCTCCAATCACTTGGATCAAGAGGATGATCTTATGAAATTCATATAAGTTTTTTGTTTGTAAAAAATAGAATTTGACTTGATTGTTTGCTATCCAAATTGTTTTTAAGTCAGCCTTTTGCACCATCATCTTCATAATCTCTAGAAGTCAATATGCTATAATCTTCAAAGAAGGCATATCGGATAAATGGAATTCAAAGCTTTGTTTTTTCTCCAACATCATTAACTATATTTATGCCCACAACATTAACATGTTAGTGCTGTTAACATTACCTCCCTTCTCTTAATCATTACATCACTATCTTTTCTTGTATCTCATCAACCTTCTTTCCATCATCATTTGAAGGTTTGGATCATCATCATGAGAACTCTTTGGATCTTGGGAATATGATGGATCAACAGTCCATAATGGTAGCAAAATGTAATCTTTGACAGGTTCTGTCTCCTTTCTAGCTTGACCTGCATTATCACTTGCTTTTGTACTCAAACCCATTAGACTATGTACGCTCAACAATTGGCACATAATTCATTGGTACTTGTTAAGTGCAACATATCAATAGTCAATCTGTCCACTACCTATAACCTTAGGATGTATTCTCACTAACCTAATATGACAAGTTTTCTTCTACTACCTTGTTCTACTATTGAATACTCTAAAGGCTTACTAATTAAAGAGTTACCACCAAAGAAACCTTCATCACCTTACCATCAAATTTTGCCCTAAGTGATCTATGTATTAAGAAAAGTAACAGATACCCTAATGGTCCGCCTAAAACTTAAAGGTTGATGTTTACACCATGAAAAAGTTCATATGAGGGTCTGTTAATGTGTTAAACCAACTAACACTCTATTTTGCACATAGCAAGTAATATTAACTGCTTCTGCCCAAAAAGTAGTTGGCAACTTAGAATCAGCTAGCATAGTCCTAGCAGCCTCAATTGGTGTCCTATTCCTCCTCTCAGCAACTCCATTTTGTTGAGGAGTTCTAGCTACACTAAATTGTCTTAAAATACCCTTTATTTCACAAAATACTGATTCCATCTCTCTAATTTTGGACTCAGTCTCATTAACATATCTAATCACCTAATCAGTATACTACCTAGATTTTCTATCCAGATTATAAAGACTATAAGAATGCCACTATCCTCTCCTGAGTACTAGAAAGAAAACTCATGTAAACCACTAAAACATCTGTGACAACTAGGCCATTACATTACTTCATATCTGTTTTATAAATAGTTGACCAAAAAAGTTTTCCCCAAAAATAAAAAAGTTCAACAAATGTAAAGGAAAACTGATTGAGTTATGTGGTTTGGACTTATAAGAGGCTCTGTGCTGCTTTCCCTTTTGACAAGCAACACAGGTTTGATCATTTTCAAAAAGTTTGGAAGGTAAACCTTTTACAAGATTTCCCTTAACCAATTTATTCATGGTTTTAATATTTAAGTGACCTATCCTTCTATGCCAAAGTTTATATTTATCAGATGTGGCTTTTGCAAAAAGGCAAGTTAAACCTCCTTAGAAAACTAGGTTCTTAATTCAACACTAACATATAGCTCTTCTAGGAACTCTAAGTAAAACTTGACTTTTATTAATTAGCTTAAAGTTTGGAGATAAAACAATACATTAGTGTCATTAAAAAGAACACTATTCTTTTTATCACACATTTGTGAGACACTAAAGAGATTAAACTTTAACTCTCTCACAAAATACACATTTTTAAATCTGATACCAGTTTTGTAATGGAACATTTCTAGTGATTTTCCTCTTTGGGGTCCCCCAAAGCAACATATCCTCTATCCTATCTCTTCATAGTTTTGTAAGATATGACATGTTCTCTGTCATGTGCCTTGAGCATCCACTATCAATCACTCCTTGATCCTGTAAATCCATTTGTGGATTGCCCTGCACATTAAAAAAAAAATCAGTTTTATTTGGGGACCTAAGCCATCGATTGTAGACTTGATCAGACCATGTGCATCAATATTAATCAAACTATTTTTAGGTGATTGAGCACTGTTTTGTTTAAAACATGGTCTAAAACTTAGTCTTTAGTTTCTGAACCCAACAAGCTGAGGCCTTTACAGCATTAAAACTATTTCCCTTAACAACATTAACTACTTCTTTTGGCCTAGCAGTATTAAATTTTTTATCGTTAGCAGTATTAACCCTTTGATTAATATTGCTGTTTTTAAATGTTGTGTTCTTAGAAAATGGGCCTCTTAACAGTTGAATGTGAAGTTTTAGAAAGATATGACATTGGTCTAGCAGCGATTCACTGTTGTTTTGAGTGGAGCAGTATACTTGTCCTACAAGTATTAACGATACTGGCTGTTTTAGAAATATTTTTGTCTAGCATATTAATTAATACTAAGCCCTAACTCAATTAGTATGCTCTTGGAACATGTACATTTTAGCACATGGGTGAGTCTTTAGCAAAGTTTGATATCACACTTTGAGCATTGTTTCCAAACAGGTTTTTACCATCCTTTTGATTTTGAAATAGTTTAGCTTTTGTTTTGATGGTAATTCTATACACTTGCAAATGATCAAAGCTTCCACACACATAACATGCCTTATTAAACATCTCAAAATTGCTTTCTAGTTTTTGAGACGTCATATTATTCCAATTTCTTTGATTGCCTCATGGACTGTGAGTGTTTTGCCTATGTTTCTCAACTTGTTTAACAGTTTTCCTAGCAGTTTTCTCTTGTTGCTTAGTTTGACAACTCTATCTTACCAATACTAGGTTTAAACAGTTTTTCTTCCTCATTTTAGTTTGAGACACATTTTCTTCCTCACTTTATGACACCCATTCTTTAGAAATTGGGGCATCATCATTCTTCCTAACTACCTTAGTCCCTGCTCCTACTTCACAATGACCTAACTTACTGTTCTCAAACTACAGGCTCATTAACAAACACAACTAACGCAGTAAAAGACAAATATGTGTGAAGGCATAAAATTTCCTGTGTAAGGAGGTAGAACTGCATTATATTTTTCATAGCCTAAACTTTCTTGCAATTATCAACAATCTGACACTCTATGATCTTGTTTAAACTTTTAGATGCATTTTTAAATTTATCTACATTAAATTGAATGCTATCTTTTTTTTTGAATTTTTTCAAGCTTCTTTCTAAGCTATCTAATAGTTATTTTTCCTACTTGAATATCCCATTTTAAGCCATTAATCTTTTCTACATAAACAAACTCATTCTTTTTATAAAATTCAAGTTTTTCTTCCACTGATTCTAAATCTGTTTTATAATCTAAAACCATTAAACTAGATTTATCTAATCTCTTAATAGTTGATAACATTGAGATTTAAGTAATTTAACAGTTTCCATACAAGATTTTAAACAATTTGAATCATTGGATACCTCTGAATCAGAATTTGAAGATGAATAAGCCATAAGTGCATAATTAGGCCCTTCCTTTGCCTGATAACTCTAGTCATATCCACCAAGGCCATCACATGACACCAAAGATGTGGAAGTAGATGTCTCCACAGGCACACTCCTTCTTGAGCTTTCCTTGTTCTTCTTATCTTGATTTCTTGGAGCTCTACACTCCCTAGCAAAATGTCCCTTCTTGTGGCAGTTGTAGCACCCACTTAGACTGTATCAAAACCAATAGTCTCATTGCCATTAACAGTAAGCTTCCTTCCTGTATTCTTCAAAAACCTTTTAGCCCTCATAGTTAACATGGCCATTTGCCATCTTAAATCAATCTCTTCTATGTCATCAGGATGGATTTGTTGCAAGTCCTCATGTGCAAGTTGAGGACTATTTGGTTGACTAGCAAAGAATGAACAAATAATAACATCACTCAAGTTATCAATATTTGTAGAGTAAGCAGTATTAACTTGAGTGCTAGCAGTAGAAACTCCATGAGCAGCATTAACTACTTCATTAGAGCTACTAGTATTGTTATTTGAAGAGGACATAAAAGCCATGTTCTGTGTGCTTAAACTTGAACTAGACATTCCTTTGACTTCTAGTTCATACACCTTGAGGTTGTTGTAGAGATCATCCATGCTCATTGTATCTAAATCGGCTTTATTCCTCCACATAACAACATGTGTGTTCACTCAATTGAATAATCTTCTAAACTTTGATTAACATCTTCTTGTGAAAGCTTTTCATCCAAAAGCTCAAACTAACTCACAAGCTATAGAAGCTATCAAAAGGTTTGATCAAGCATCCTCTAAGCTTAGGGGTAGCGAAGTTTTCAATTACTGCTTTTTAAAGATTATCTTTGAGTCTGGAGGAGCTGCATTCCTACTAAATCTCTTTTCTACAGCTTCCAGTAACAGCTTAGCATCCTTTATAGAGTTTAACTTTAATTGATGTTCATTGAGAATGCCCATTATTAAAGTACTTCTAGCATTCACTTCTAGTCTTCTTTGAGCCTTATCTTCAGCAGATGTAATAAGCATCACTGTTGTAACACCTTCCACAACTTGTGTTTTTTGCAAGGTTGCATCATTCTCTATGACTTCCCATAGTGCATAGTCTATCATCTGAATATATTATTTAATTCTCATCCTCCATAACTTAAACTCACCCAGTTTGAGCATAGGAACTTTAGATGCAGCCACCATGTATGCAGAATCTTGATTCATGTCTTCTAGCAAAGTTTCTCAAAGCAACAAGCTCTGATACCACTTGTTGATCCCACTTCAAAAGATCGAATTCTTTAAGCTTGTATAAGGATTAGTTATATTATATAAATCTAAAACAACTATAGTAGAAACTTTGTTTGAATGTATTAAAGATTATGCGGAATCTAATCTTTAATATTAAGAAGAACTATCAATGAAACAATAATTATATGAACATATAATTCAACAAACAAAAGCTCTAATATTATAATAATATGAATACTCTTATAGTATTAGGGTTACAAAGACCTTGAAGCTATTAATTATATGACTTTGTATATTTTTCTATATCAAACTCTATGCCCTAGGACCTCCTTTTATACACCAAGGAGTCCTATACGGCTTACAATACTTTCCTAAGTAATCATAATCTTCTAAATAAATAACTTATACATATCTTTTACCAAAATATCTCATACAAATCACATAAGCAGTACTAACTAACTCAGCAGTACTAACTTCTTCACTAACAACATTAACTCCTTTAGCAGCATTAACTTTGTACTAACAGTAGTAACTTTTATAATAGTAGTAGTAACTACTTAGCATATATTCTAGTCTTTATCTTTGAGTAGTCTTAACTTCCACTAGCTGTAGTAACTTCCTCTAGAAGTAGTAACTTTGTACTGGCAGTTGTAACATCACTAGTAGTCTTAAATACTTAGAATAATTTTCATTGAAATTCTCCAGTAGCACTAACTTTAAATTAGCAGCATTAACATCAATAAGAGTAGTAGTAACTCCAAACAACATCAAGAAGCTTTTGATCCCAACAGAGCCCTTAATATATCTTAAGACTCTTAAGGTAGCATCTAAATGAGATTCAAGAGGATCATGCATATATTAACTCAAACAATGAACAACATAGTAAGATTAGGTATAGTATTGGTAAGGTATATCAATTTTTCAATCAACTTTTGATAATTACCAATATCACTTATCAACTTATCCTCGTCTGACTCAATATGATTCAAAGTTGTATTCTCAGGTAAAGGGGTTGTTGTGTCATTGTGCGTAGGTATTATGTATTATTAAGTTTTACAGTTATATTCTGCTGACATTACCTAAAAACAACACTAACGGGTAGTGTACCCGATCAGTTGTAGCTTCGTTGGTAACTAGGGTGTCAATCACTAAGAGCGAGAGTCTTAATTCCTAAGTCTACCAGTATTTTAGTTATCTATGTTAGTTCTAATCTAAGTTAATTCTAAGTTAAACCTATTATAAACCTAATTCTAACGTGATAGGGGGTTTTCAGTCTGAGAGACTGGCACGAGTTTTGGTGGTAACTTAAACCTATTTTAGATACGATAACACACGCAAGCAGACCATCAGAAGATAGAAGAGCGATCAAGCTAATTTTAAGGAAACTGTATTAACCATGATTAATCCAATTAAAATGCATGTTTGTTTATTAGTGCAATGATTGACTTATCTTGAGGGGCATATCATTCCTAGTTTTAGGCGGTACTTCTTCCTAAAACCTAGACATGATAATTCTGTCATAATTAAACGCATCTGCATAAAGCAAGCTTTTGTTGATTATAATCTATCTTAGGAGATTAATAATGGTGATCTTATTAAACCTTAACTCAACAAGACTTTACTAACTTACTTCTTAATGGATCTTTATATACTTGTAGTCTGCTGTCCAAGTCCTTACCAAGGGAATCATAATGTCATTTATTGATCCCAGGTTACCTGCTAGTCAAACTTGCTCACTAAACCAATGACAAGGATAGGTCATTATTTGTGATCCTATGATTCTAGATATATAAATTGCGGATATGGAGAGCTATCCCGGTATCTAGCTAACATGATATTTTGCATTCCTAGATCCAGTTGAATGATAGGTCGCATACTTAAGCATGTAAACGAGTATAAATTGATAAACATAATTAACAATCAACGATAAATTAAGCAATCAAGATAAACAAACCAAACATTTAAATCTTCATAAACATGGCTAATACCTAAAGGTATTAGCCAATAACAATTGTAATGAATACAAGAATAATAATTGAATCAACCAAGGTAAACTACCTAGTTAAACGAATGATACCAAAAATTAAACGATTATTAGAGTATAGATGATTACAAGGTGTTTCCTATGGAATTAAGCGTGTTACTTGACCTTCTTTGCTCTTCTTATCTTCTGAAAATCAAATTTTATGGTTAGTGTATTGAAAATATGTTCAAGCACACCCTAAACTCATGTTTAGGGATTTGTATTTATAGTGTTTAGAAATTCTTCGATATGCCATGTTGGTTAAGGTCAATACGGCGTATTGGGGGTTTCTTGGAGTAGGGATCACGTTCAATATCTTCTAAAATCTTCAAATAATCTTTAATATGGGGTATAGAGTCTTCTAGATACGACGTATTGCTCTTTAATTCTTCATGGTTTCTTGTGAAGTGCAGGAACATATACACCATATCTTCCTTGATGGATACAGCATATAGGTTGTCAGAATAGTATGTTGAGATTTCTTCGTTTAAGCTCCAAAATGCGTTCCTTTTAGCATAAATTCACCAATACACCATAATTATTGCAAATAACAACTTTAAGCAATTAAGTACCAATTCATGCAATAATTATACATAAATGGGTAAGAAACATGGGATAAATGATGCTATAAAAGAGACGTTAGAAAATTTATGAAAATGTATCCTAACCGTAGTCAATGATTTTTTCCTTTAAGTAATCATTCGTTTAATTACTAGTACACAACCAAACACCTCACAAAATAGGAAGATGAAATCACTCAATTCACTCAACTAATCTATGTGGTATCATGTAACTAATTCGCTCAATTGCTCGGTCATGATGAGTATTCTATCATAAGCTTGGCAAGGATACACATCTCCACCACTAAAGCTAAGGAGTGACAACAAAGGTAAATTGGGTTTTAAAAGGTTCAAGGGTTTGATCACTCTTTCTAATCTCTATCGATACCAATATTCCAGAAAAGGAGACAAAACCACACATACACATCCATAACGATGGAATAGATATACATGGTTGCATTCATTCCTTAACTTGAATAAGCTAAAGAATAAGACTAGTAGTCTTCACTAAAAGTCGTAAACCAGCAAGGGCGCTAAACCACATATACACATCCGTAACAACATAATAGACATACATGATTGCATTCATTCCCCCACTCAAGTAAAACCAAGGGTTAGGATGAAGAGTGATATAGGGTAGGGATCTTCTAGTCCTTCACCAATACTAATAGACTAACAAGGCGGACAAAATCACACATACATGACCGTAACGATAGAATAGACACATGTGATTGCTCGCATCCTCATTCGAGTAAGACCTAAGGTTAGGGATTAGGAAAGGGAAAATAATTGTTGTTAAATAAAAAGAACAAAACAAATAGTTTAAGTCCAAACAAATAAGGTATAGTGTTGCAAGTTACTTTCCTGACCGTACCCATAAAGAAGACACATAATTATAGACATAAACGTCTTGATCATAGATCAACAAAAACAACCTTAGTTGGCGTTCCTGTAACGGTCAATTCCCAATCATCCATAATATACATACTTTACAACATTAGTGGTGATATCGACCACTTTTATACAAGGAATACATGGTTGGTTTATTTTGACCAACATACAACAATACTCTACATAATCACTTTTTTATATTTTTATCTTTTGTTGATTATTTTTTTTCAAACATATATACACTACGAATTTCAGTGTATTTTCACCGTCTTCACGATCACAATGAATCTGGATAATTTATTCATTCTCCTCTATACTTCGGATGTAAAAATTGATTTGTGAAAGTAGTAAAACACACTGAAAAGTTGAGATTAAAAAATATACACTACTTTCACATTCCTATTGCATTGTGTAATTTTCCCGACCTAACCGTGGATAGAATTTTCACACACGTACCCAATTGTATTATGCAATTTTATCGACCTATCCGTAGATAGAAAATGTTTGCATTGTGACACAGGAAATACAATACTTTACACAAAAGCAACTAGCAACAAATTAAGGATTTAATCTAATAGGGTAGGCTAAGGTGTAAAGGTGTAACGAAACAAATATTTGGTGTAAGAAAAGAATGGAAGGGCTCATCATATTTTTCTAGGGGTATCTTACTCTAAAAGTGAGAGTAAACAAAAGGGTTAATACAAGGTTAACTAACCATTATAGTTAGTTAATATCACAACATATATAGGCTTTTTGTGTGTAATTCTAGAAATTTACCAGTTTTGAAAGTGTCACTCCATCTATTTTTATTATAGTGGTCTCGAGTAAATATACCAAGCCAAGTTCTAATGTCTATGTCACACCCCGTCAGCGGCAGAAACACAGGAATGTGACATAATGATTTATAATGCACAAAATACAAGACCATACCATACATTTGTTTACCAAAAGATTATTTAAAAAGTTTACAATTTCACAAACTTGGAAAGTGTTAAACAATTGTATTCAAATAAACTCCCAACTTGTCCTCGACATTGGTCCCCAATAGTCCTTAGTTACCTTTGTAATCAATACACGTGAAAATGATACTAAAAAACGTCAACAATAATGTTGGTGGGCTCATAGGTTTTGACTCAAAACCCAATCGTTGTGCTAATATCTCATACGGTTGGACAATCATGCTATATGATAGTGAATTTATGAAAACAAACCCATGACTTAGCATCCCCGCTTATCATGTACCAAGACCTAGCATCCCCGCTAGTCTGATCACCATCGCGTACCAACGCTCTTAAGGTCGTAACCCCGATGACATACCACACCTAAAGCCTACCAGTTGGAGCTAATTAGGGTGAAGAATCACACAGAAAGATCACACAGTATAGCATTCCAATGCATATCATTCACATAGCAGTCATAAGCACATAGATTGTCCCAAAAATGAAATCACGTTTTGCACAGTTCAGAAAAATAGTTCAAAACACATTTGAGTATCAATTTCCCCCAACAAAAAAACAGTAAAAAGTGGGGCCACGAGAACTCACCTCAATAGCAACAGATAACAACCGCACAAATCACAATAAGGAACGCACAAATAATCTCAACGCACGCTCAACAGTACCTGGCCACGTCCTAACATAAATTTTACCTTATAAATATGTGTACAAAGTTATCTTATTGTACAAGCGCTCATCTTTTACTCACACGAAATCCTAATCCATTTCACAAAACCTTTATCCTTATTTCCAAATTCGTATCCGCATTACAAAACCTTTTTTCCCTTGTTTCAAAACCTTTATCCAAAAACATGGTTGTGTGGTGGTTACGCAAAATGACTCAATGCACTTGGGCTAAGTGCGACATCGACACCGAATACTCAGAACATAGACAATAATGAAAACGAAAACAACTGACCAAACGGCCTAAGAAAATCTAACGAGAAAAATGGGAGAATTCAAAGATCGAAATAAACGAATAAGCATCTCGAAGTCTATACGATACATATAAGTACGCATATATATAATACAAATACTTTAAATAAAATAGAATAAAACAATATTTTATTATTATTTTGTCTTTTTATCGGGCTAGGCAGAATAAGTATAAAGAAAACCCTACCATCTTATTATATTTGGGATTAAATCATTTAATCTCATCACTTTATGCTTACAAAAGTCACTTTTTGTCTTTTAGTCGGTTGCACAAATATTCATTTCAAAACATTTTCGAAGTGTTTCATTTCCACAAAATTTTGACATGACCCGTTCGTTCATAAAAGACCTCCAAGGTTTTCAAACCTTATATTTCAATGACTTTAACAAGTTTCCGACTAAGTCCTAACATTTCAAAGCGTTTAACCAAGCAATATCCATAACTAATCGCGTTGACCATTTTCCATTTCCGTAAGTTTTTATAAATCCATTCATCCGTTTTAGTTATCCAACAATCAATGGTATGTGCTTAATTACACATACTTTTTACCTAATAAAATAACCCAAAATGACCAAAAACGGACATAAAATGCCAAATATATGCTTGTTTTGTGTTATTGACTGTGCAGGTATCAGATATTAACATAAGGACAAAAACGAAGCCAAACCGGCAAAACCAAGCACGGGAATGGAAAGGTCGTGAAAAGTCAAAGTCAAAGTCAGCAGAAGTCAAAATCAAAGTCAACACTGAAAAGTCAAAGTCAAAGCCAAAAATGAAGAAATCTTAAATAGACCAACCCGCACCCATTTAATGGGCCGGGTCAGCCCATTAAGACTTTATCTAAAAGTCTTACAAGGCTTAATGTTTAAAAAGCCCAAAATCCAAAACCATACCAAACCGGACCATTAACTAAAGCCCATAACCACCCTTAACATCCGTTAGTCCACAACACCCTAACCCCTTTCATAGTTAGTCCTTAGGGACTAACATTGCTAGTCCTTAAGGACTAGCTCAGTTATCCCCTTTAACCTATAAACCTTTGCACCCCACGTCCTTTTTCCCTAACCCTATATCCCCAAATCAAAAACACCCGCCAAAACCCTCTCACTATTCACCATCCCTGACCCCTCACCTCGACCTCTGCACTCTAAAGACAAACCTA
>BQNB010050647.1:1190-41409 GCA_026074375.1 Tanacetum coccineum
TAATTTTTATAAATTGTAATAATTGTTAAATTTGAAAGAAATAAAACTCAATTTATATAAAGAATTTGTACCTTCTTTTCTCACCATCTTCCTGATCCCTTCAATATTTAGTTCTTAAACCGAAACCATATTGTTACCACACAACAATCGTATCTCTAAAACTTACATTCATATAGTTTCCTGAAACAAAAAAACAAAAAAGAGAAATTGAATCTTCTAAAACCATAACAAAAGATTAAAGAAGAGGCAGGCACCTGATAAAGTCGATGTTGGGATTCTGGATTTGATGAGACAAAATAAATAAAAGAATGAAACAAAAGGACTAAATCGGCAACTATATAATTCTACAAAGATGGAAGATTTTGAAGAATTAATGAAGATTTTGTCAAAGATTTACAAGATAAAGACTAGGAAAGTATTTAATGTGATTTAATATGATTTAAATAGTTTCCTTATCTATTGATTTACTTCCTTTGTAAGCCATGATCTCTCCCTATATAAAGAGATCATAGGCGTGTAGTTTTATCAATCCATAGAAACATCGACTGATGAGAGTCGAATAGTAAAGGTGTGTGTATGTACATAAAGTCTAGTTAGTTAGTTAGTTAGTACACCATAATTAGTTGGTGTAGCCCCAAGTTATAGTTGGGGTAATAGGGAAACGTTCAATGAAGAAAACCTTGTTTGATAATATTGCTTTCTTATTATTCCGCTGTGCATTCAATATTATCTGTAAAACTAATCCTAATTGAGCTTAAAACAATCTTATCAATTGGTATCAGAGCCTCGTGGCTCTCGATCTAGGATACAAGGTTCTGATTCGAAGAAAAGGAGGGTTTCGGTATTCTGATTGATGTCGTCTTGTATGATGGATAAGGAGCAGCAGCACGTATGTTCTTATGGTATTCATTCAGAAGAAGAGTGGAACGAAAACCCTAATTCCTGATGGTGTTTGGTGAATGTTCATATGTTGATATTGCTTATGGATGTTGTTTGCTATTAATGCAATATTTATGTCGTTGTTGCTGGTGAAAAAGAGTGAAGTCGCATATTGGGCTTAACAACTTGTAAAGATGAATGGGATCTGAGAAGAGCAAACGAACAACCTTCATTCTTATAAACGTGGGTTCTATTAAAGATGATTTGAAGTGGACGTATGACATGATGTCATGTTTGACACAGGTTCATGTGGTGTGCGCATGGGTGCTTGATCTTTATTATGGAGTCCATGGATTTGATTCGTTTACTGGAGGTTTGTTCATGGCTGTATGACGTTTATGAAGAAGCAGCAGGTGTGATCGATATAGGTCTAATATTCAATCATGGTGCGATTGATGTTTATTGTTTATGGATCTGATGTTCGTGATTTTATGATGTCAAAGAAGAAACATGATGCTATACGTGATGAATATAGTTGAGTCATATGGATGTCGAAACCCTAAAACATGGTTAGGGTTATAAGCAGGTCGACAAATGTTGTGCACAAGTTAGGGTTTTGGAAACTCACTTGTTAACTACGTGGTTTAATGTTGTTTTGGTACAAGGAAGGAAAGAGATGAGTGGTTATAAGCAGATTGTATGGATCATAAGTGATAAAAGAAAGGAAGGAGCTCAAAGTACTGTTCGAACCATAGTACTGCTACCCAAGGAATTATGAAAGTACTGCTAGTTTCGTCCGATATATGATTAATACTGCTAGTATCGACCGACATCGGACAAAAGAAGATTTTTTGATGGATCAAGGTAAAGTACCGCTGCTGTTTGTGAAAGTACCGCTAGTGTTATCCGATATCTTAGAACGTACTGCTTGCTTTATCAGATATCGGGTAATACATGAATTTTGGTTTTTGGATGGATTTGGATCTCGAATGCTTCGTTTAAGGGGAAGTTAACGGATTGATTTTTAAATGTTCTTAAACATTTAAAAGGCTCGTTTTTGGAGATTATTTGAAGAGGTGATTACGAAGATGATTGATTATCACTTATTTGATATTGTAGTTGAGTTTCACAGGTGCGTGTCTTATCATATCTTAAAGTATAGTTTTGCTGGCTATGACTTTAAAGATAACTTGTTCGTGCTTAAATGGTGTGACGAAGACTTGTCAAAATCTAGCAAAGGTGTGTGATCTAACTTATGGTGCTTAATGCTCACATTTGCTATCACTTTAAGGAGTTACATTGTAGTGCTCAGTGTCTCATATAGTTGAGGATTTTGTCAAGAGTTTGTGATCTACTTATATTTTGGTCTTGGTATGAGTTCGACGTCACGTGGATAGTGCAAGACATAAGACACAAGTTTGGGAGATTCTACTTCTTCATCAAATTCGTTATATTCTTTTTTCTTCATCAGTGATCACTACATAGAGCCTACTGAGTTCGAGATTCAAGAGATGGTTAGCATACTTTCAAGGGAAGCTTATTGTTAACATGTTTAACCATCTACATGTACCACTTAAGGGGAAGTGTTCACAAGTTGCTTATCTACAGATGACCCCTATTGGATGATTACAAAAAGGGGAAGAAGATTCTTGATTTGCAGCTTATTATTTTATGTGGTGGCATGTTCAAGGAGATCTTAAGTCAAGGGGAAGCTTTGAAGATTGTTTCATTCATGGAGATTGTTTTGTAATATCAAATAGGGGAAGATTGTTGGGATCTGAGATTTGATGATTACAAAACTACATATGCTTATGAAGATAAATGAAACAAGAAGGACTTAATATGATATGTTGGACTTTGACTAAAACATTAATGTTGATTGGAAGTTACAAAATCAACATTAATATGATATGTTAGACTTTGACTAAAACATTAATGATGATTGGAAGTTACAAAATCAACATTATGATATGTTTAACAAAAGGTTTTCTTGTAAACCCTAGCCTCTCTAGTATATAAAGAGAGGTAGGGTGAATAGTTTGATTATCCATCCATAGAAACATCGACTGATGAGAGTCGAATAGTAAAGGGGTGTGTGTGTGTGTACACCATAGTTAGTTAGTTAGTACACCATAGTAGTTGGTGTAGCCCCAAGTTATAGTTGGGGTAATAGAAGAACGATCAATAAAGAAAACCTTGTTTGATAATATTGCTTTCTTATTATTCCGCTGCGTGTTCAGTATTATCTGTAAAACTATCCTAGATGAGCTTAAACGATTTCAACAGATATAATTCGGGAGAAAAACGCACAGTTTGCGGATTTTGAAAAAGAAATCAACTATCTTAAACAAACTCTTTCTAAACAATCAAAGGAAAAAGAATTGTTAACAAAAACATTTAATGTTTTCAAAAAAGAATCCAAGGAAAAGGAAGCTAAGAATATTGATAAAGAAATTGCTTTGGAAAAGAAAGTTAAAGAAATGGACAATATTGTTTGTAAAATGGGTCAATCCGCGCAAATTGTGCATATGCTCACGAACCACAAGTTTTCTATAATAACAACCTTAAACAAGCTCTTGTTTTTCAAAATCCTTTCTATCTTAAGAAAGCTCATCAAATTAGGCTAATGCTTTATGATGGTAGTGTTATTGCTAAGGAAACCAATGTGATTTCAATTGCTGATTCAAAAGAGACTTTGATGCTTGAGGAAGAGAGTCGATCCAAAATGCTTTTAAGAAAAAGTGATCTAATGGTTTTAGAAAATAAAGTTAACATTAAACCAATTAATTATGCTGAGTTAAATCGATTATATGAAGATTTGGTAAACATTTTGTCACAACATGAAACTGTCAATAACAAGCATTTCGGTTTACAAACTTCACACCATAAATACTGACCAATCTGCTTTTCACACCTGTCAAACAATGAGCTCTCGGGAACTATCCTAAGGTAAAGCTTGTAAAACAATCACTTAAAAAGCTTAATACCATCTTGGCAATTTGACAATGTGTGAAAAACGAATTAACACCTGAGCATAACAGAAGGGGAATGGGGGTTTGAACACACTAAAGCTGTTTTTCTAAAAGAAATAAAGACCTTAAAAGACATATTTAATGTTTTTGATAAAGATCTTTTAAATAAGGTAACGGAAGTACAAACAGTTTTTAACCAGATGGAAGATGATGTCAAAACAGTATTTTTGTAAACAAAAATACAGTGTCTTTGAAATTCAAAAGAAACAATTTTTGATTAAAAACGACCGACTCTTGGATCAAATCATTTCTCAAGATATTATTAATATTGTTGTGAATTCTTCTGTGGATATGAATACTTCTGTAAATGTGAATTCTTCTGTTGCTATGAATGATTCTGTGCATTATGTTGAAAATTGCAACAAGTGTCTGGAACTTGAAGCTGAGCTTATCAAACAACACAACATGGTTGAAAAAGATGAGTATAATAGACTTTCAAAAAGCTTTTCTAAACTTGAACAACACTACATTTCTCTTGAACTTGCAATGCAACTCAATAAAGAAATTTTTTCAAAAGAATAACACATCTGTGAACCAAACTGAACCTACATTTGATCACTTGTTTGAATTGAACAATTTAAAAGCTCAGCTTCAAGCAAAAGACACACCAATCGAGAAGTTGAAGGCAAACATTAAACGTTTGAATAAAACTTCTACCACAAACAGCGTGAAAAAGGACTTAGATGAGATTGTGACCATCAACATAGAACTGGAACATAGGATGGCAAAACTAATTGCTGAAAACGAGCATTTGAAACAGACTTATAAACAACTCTATGATTCAATTAAACCTTCACATGTTCGTGTTAAAGAACATGTTGAATCTTTGGTTAATCAATTAAATCAAAAGTTTGTTGAAATTACTGACTTAAATACTCAACTTCAGGAAAAGGTTTTTGTCATAACAGCATTAAAAATGATCTTAGGAAAGTAAAAGGAAAGGACATAGTTGACAATGCTGCCCAAGTGTCAAATGCTACCACTACTGCTCCAGGGAGGTATAAGCTTGACCCAGTAACCTTGGCTTCTAAGGATAAGAATAATAGGAAAACTCACATATACTATCTTAAGCACACTATGGAACAAGCTGATATTCTTAGAGAGATAGTTGAACAAGCTAAATCACTAAACCCATTAGATAGTGCATCTTACTCTGCCTATAAGTATGTTAAGCTTATTCAAGAGTTGCTAGGATATGTTAGAGATACTTTCCCTGATATTCACAAACCTAGTGAGAAATTAGTTGCGGTCATGACTATCAACAAAAAGAAAACAGTTAGGTTTGCGGAACCCGTCATATCATCAAGCACATCCCAAAAACAGTTAGGCTCTTCCCAAACACAGGTCAAACAGACCACTAACAATTCTGTGTTAACTTCTACAGGAGTAAGCCGGTCTACTAAATCTAGCAGTTCAAAGTCTACAGACAATACAAAGAATGATAGGATCCTACAGATTTCAAGTAGTACCCAGAAGAAGAATAAAGTAGAAGACCACTCTAGGATAGTTAAGTCTTGTTTGAATAAACCGAATTGTGTTGTTGAACCATCTGGAAATGCAAATGTGCAACATTCCAAATTAAATACAAATTCTGAGCTAATGTGCGTTAAATGTAATAGTTCTATGTTTGATGCTAGACATGAATTGTGCTTTCTTGAATTTGTTTCTGATATGAATGTGAGTTCCAAATCTAAGTCTGTTACGAAAGCTAAAAAGAAAGAAGAATGGAAACCAACAGGAAAAGTGTTTACTAAAATTGGATATAACTGGAGACCTACAGGAAGGACTTTCACTTTAGTTGGAAATGCTTGCCCTTTAACTAGGATTACCGCCACTAATAAAGTGCCTTTTAGGGAACTCATTCCTCTAGAAGTAGTTGCACAAGAATCTGTAATAACTAAGGTTTATACTAGGATACCTAAGGTACATAAGACTGATGGTTCCAATAGCAAACCTAAGATTGCAAAATCTATGATTTCTAACAAAACGGAACTCGGTACATCTCGGGGATCCAATACTTCAGTTGATCCATCTTCTTCTTCCCTTGCCGATCTCAGGTTGTCCAAATTGTTTTGTAGTATTTGGACTCCGGATGCTCAAAGCACATGACTGGAGATCGCTCTCAGCTCACTAATTTTGTTCACAAGTTTCTCGGTACTGTTAAGTTTGGTAACGACCATATTGCAAAGATTATGGGGTATGGTGATTATCAGATAGGGAATATCACAATTTCAAGGGTTTATTATGTGGAATGACTAGGACACAATCTATTCCCCGTTGGTCAATTCTGCGACTCAAATCTTGAAGTAGCTTTCAGAAAACACACGTGCTTTGTTCGTAATCTGGAAGGTGTTGATTTACTCTTAGGATCTTGGGAAACCAACCTTTATACATTGTCAATTGGGGATATGATGACGTCTTCTCCAATTTGTCTCTTGTCCAAATCCTCAAAGACCATATCTTGGTTATGGCACCGACGATTGTCACATTTAAACTTTGGTGCTATTAATCATTTAGCTAAAAATGGTCTTGTACAAGGTCTTCCTAAATTGAAATTTGAAAAATATCATACTGTGTTTTAGCATAGGTCAATGGGGAAAATCAAGAAACAATCACATAAACCTAAATCTAAAGACACCAATCAGGTAAAACTATATCTTCTGCACATGGATCTTTGTGGGCCTATGCGTCTTGCAAGTATAAATGGGAAAAAGTACATCCTTGTCATCGTGGATGATTACTCTCAGCTAACATGGGTGAAGTTTCTAGCATCAAAGGATGAAGCTCCTGATTTCATAATCAAGTTTTTGAAAATGATACAAGTTAGATTGAATGCAACTGTCAGGAACATTCGTATAGATAATGGAACTGAGTTTGTCAATCAAACTATACGTAGCTATTATGAGAATGTCAGTATCTCTCATGAAACATCGGTTGCATGCACTCCATAACAAAATGGTGTCGTTGAAAGGCGAAATTGTACTCTTGTTGAAGCCGCTCGAATAATGTTAATCTATGCAAAAGCTCTTTTATTTTGATGGGCCGAGGTAGTAGCTACTACATGTTACACCCAAAACCGATCCATTATACGGCGTCGCCATGGAAAAACTCCTTATGAGCTCTTACATGACAAAAAATCCGATCTATCTTATCTTCATGTCTTTGGAGCACTTTGCTATCCAAACAGTGATAGTGAGGATTTGGGCAAACTTCAAGCTAAAGCTGATATAGGCATTTTCATTGGATATGCACCCAAGAAGAAAGCTTACCATATCTACAACCGACGTACCCAAAAAATCATTGAAACTATCCATGTCGATTTTGATGAGCTGACGGCAATGGCTTCTGAACAACTCGGTTCAGGACCCGGGCTTCAATCTATGACTCCTTCAACATCCTGTTCAGGACTCGTTACAAACCCTATTCCTCAACAACCTTGCAATCCACCAAAAAGAGATGATTGGGATCATTTGTTCCAACCTATGTTCGATGAATACTTTAATCCTCCAACTATTACTGTCTCTCCAGTTCTAGTCGCTGCTACACCAATAGCTGTTGATTTAGCCAATTCACCCGTGTCTACATTAATTGACCAAGATGCTCCATCAACAAGTATCCCATCAACACAAGAACAAGTACATTCTCTAATTATTTCTCAAGGTTTTGAAGAATCACTAAAAACGCCACATTTTCATGATGATCCACTTCATGAATCTCTTCATGAAGACTCGACTTCTCAAGGATCGTCATCTAATGTGAGACCAATTCACACTCCATTCAAATAACTTGGTAGATGGACTAAGGATCATCCTATAGCAAATGTAATCGGAGATCCTTCTCGTTCTGTTTCCAAGAGAAAACAACTCGAAACTGATGCCATATGGTGTTACTTTGATGCCTTCCTAACTTTTGTAGAACCAAAGAACTTCAAGCAATGACTGAACCATCTTGGATCAATGCAATGCAAGAAGAAATTCATGAATTTGAAAGGCTACAAGTTTAGGAATTGGTGCCGTGTCTAGAAAAAGTCATGTTGATCAAACTCAAATGGATTTATAAGGTCAAGACAGACGAATTTGGCTAGGTACCAAAGAATAAGGCTAGATTAGTTGCTTAGGGATTCAGGCAAGAGGAGGGAATTGATTTCGAGGAATCATTTACACCGGTTGCAAGAATAGAGGCCATCCGTATCTTCCTAGCAAATGCAACCAACAAGAAGAGGACTACGTTTCTCAACCAGAAGGATTTGTGGATCAGGACAACCCATCACATGTGTATAAGCTTAAAAACGCCCTGTACGGTCTTAAACAAGCACCACGTGCATGTTACGACATGTTGTCAAGTTTCCTCATTTCACAACATTTCTCCAAAGGTGGAGTTGATCCTACACTCTTCACAAGGAAAGTAGGAAACGACTTATTACTGGTCTAATATATGTTGATGATATAATATTTGCATCCACTAATACTGCTTTGTGTAATGAGTTTGCTAATCTGATGACCACTAAGTTCAAGATGTCGATGATGGGGGCAGATTTCATTCTTTTTAGGATTACAAATTTCTCAAAGTCACAAAGGCATCTTTCTAAACCAATCAAAATATGCTTCTGAAATTATTAAAAAATATAGTTTGCTAACTAGTGAAAATCCAAAAATATTAGGGATAGTTAGTGTATAGATAAAAAATGGTGAAAACGGGACTTGTCGAAGCTTTTGATTCTTTAGTTCCCCTTGACGAACACTTAGCTACTTTTCGAGGTTATTAGTCGAGGGGGATTGAGATTCTTAGTTTTCGTAAATGTTTACTTCATAACATTGCGTGAGGACACGGCAATACCTTAGTATGGGGGATTTTGGTATGTGTTTAATTACACATACCTTTTACCTTTAAAAACAAGTTAAAATAACCAAAAACGGACTTAAAATGCCAAATATATGCTTGTTTTGCTAATTGTGTTGTGCAGGAACGGATATCTAAGAAAAGGACGAAAAACGAAGCCAAAACGACAAAACCGGACACGGAATGGAAAAGCGTGGAAAAAGACAAAGTCAAGTCCAAGCCCAAGTTTGAAAAAGTCAACCCAAGTCAACCCCGACAAACCCGAAGCCAAAAGTCAAGAAAAACAAGTTTAGGGACTAAACTTGTAAATCCCTAAACTTGTTTTAAAAGAAGAAAAGAAGGAAATAGAGAGAAGGGTTAATTCTGCCAAATTGGCAAAGTTAAACCACAAGGGGCAAAACTGCCAATGGAAGGAACTTATAACTAACGAGGACTTGTGGTGTAATGATCATTATAACCCTCAAGGGGTGTTTCTGCCAAGTCCCTAAAATATCATTGACACAAGGACGTGTAATGCAACAAACACTTACACCTTGAAGGGCCAAAGTTGGCAAACCACCAAACTTTTGCCCTGTCACCCCTAACCATTTTATAAGCCTTTTCCAGCCATTTTTCCCCAACCCCATCACGGGTCTTCTTCCATCCTTTTACCCGGCAACACCTAATACACAAAGAATCATCATCATGACCCCACTCCACTAAAACCCCCATCACATGTTTCCTTGCCATGTTGGCAATCCGGGTCAAAATGGGTGCCAAAACCTTATCAAGGGTCGTGATTATTTGGGACATGGAAACCAAGAAAGATTGAAGGCCAGGATTGAGCTTAGTTTTTCCTCAGCAAACAAACACAAGAAGCACACATGTGGTGCTATAAAAGCCAGAAGACAAGAAGAAGATGAAGATCGAAGTTTTTAAGTTTTTAAGTTTTAGTTGTAATTTTAGAATTTTTAAAAGTTCATTGTAATCTTTTTAAAGTTGTAATTCTGTTTCAAAAAGCCTTGTACTCTTTTGAAGATTAATGAAAAAAATTTGTTTAAATTCTTCTTTATAAATTCTCCCTTTTAATTCTGCTTAATTAATCAGCTTATTCTTGCTTAAAACCTGCTTTGCCTATATAAGTTACCACTATTTAAGTTAAAATTGATTTAAGCTTAACTGAATAAGCATTTGCCATAAGTTACCTCAAAAAGGTCATTTTATGATTTTGGAAGATAAGCCAGAAATTGATGGGCTTATATGGCTTATTTACAGCCGAATTTATAAGCTGACTTGTACAAGCTCACTGGAAGCTTTTAGTCCTTAATTGAGCAACAGGAGACAAGGTACCTTTTTCTTTTTCTTCATCATTTTAGCTTATACAATTTCAGCTTATATTCAGTGCTTATTTCCCTTAGTTTGTGCTTAATTATGCTTAATACACTAGTACTTAATCTGTTGTTGCCTTCTAAAACTTAAACTCATCTGTTTTAATGTTAAAAAATGAATTTTGGAAATATTAAGGGGTGTTTGGGTTAAGTATGAAAACGGGTCAAAAAGGAAATGTTATGGGTTGTGGCCATTTGGCCAAAAAGTTATTGTGAGCTTTCTAGAGCTTATCTAAGTCTGTTTTTCCAAAGTTTTTTAGGCCAAAACTGTTTTTCAAGTTTTTATAAGTATCTCTCTAAGTCTGTTGTATTTTTGAAAACTATAAACTTATGTGGGATAAGCCGATTGTATACTGGGTTTTAGCATTCAAGTTTGTGTCAATTGAGTGTCTAAACAAGGTTTTTAAAGTGTTTTGAGTCACTTGACTTTTTGAGTCAAAACTGCCAAAGATTTAAGTGTCATTTCTATAAAAGAAAAAGCCCTTTTTCAAGAGCTAAAATTAGCAGCTTTAAATTGTTTTTAGAAGCTTAAATTTTTGGCATAGCTCACCTTAAGCCCTTTTCAATCTGTCTTAGCTTTTTTTTAATTTTGAGCTTATTTGACAGCTTATTTTAAGCTGTCAAATTAGCTTCCCCTTGTTTAGCTAATTTCCTGTGCTAAGGGGTCGTTGTTTGTAAGCATTCTTCTCCAGCTTATAGTAAACCTTATACTGAGTTTTGGCTTGTCTAAAAGCCCATAACCTTTGATAAGCTCCTATCTAAATTTCAGACCTTAGGAAGCACTCTAAGTGAGCTTATTTTTAAGCGTTAAAGTAGGGTTTTTGACTATTTTATGCTTAGCATAAAGGTAGAATTGCTATATTTTCTTTCTAGCTTATTAGACTTATTAGTTTGTAGCATTCACTCTCTCACTTCTTATTAGTTCCTTTTCGCTGTCTTAGCTATTTATCTTTTTTTCATTGCTTATTGAGGTTTTAAACCCAAATCCATAACCAACAGTACTAACTCTTTAGTTAGTACTGCTGTGGGTATTAAGCAATTCCTGGCTTATTGGGCTTATCTCCCTTGCTCATTATTGTTCCTAGTAGCTCATTTTGTTAGTTTGTTAAGTTGTGTGTGCTTATTTGCCTTTTTCTTAGCTTAGTTTGTGTTAACAGTCAAGTGCCATAAGCCTCTTAAGCCTTTTAAGCTTAGTTAAGCTTCTGTCTAGTTTAAGCCTTTTAAGCTTATTTAGTTGCCACATTTTAGTTTTTAAGTGCTTATTTAGGATAGGGTAGTTAATTCCTTTAGCTTATCAGTTTAAATTTTAGCTTATTTGCCCAAAAAAAAATCCAAAAGACTTAGCCATTTTAAGCTTTTAAGCTTGTTTAAGCTACTGTCCACTTTAGAAGCCCTTTTTCAGCTTATTTATAAGCTTTTACAAAAAGTTGTAGTTTTAAAAATTGTTAAGCTCAAGGAGCTTAACAAGTTTGGTTAAGAAAGTTTTTCATAAAAAAAAGAGAGGAGACAAGGGGTGACCCGGGTGAGCAAGACTCGAACCCGGGCCTCTACCCTCGATACACCTCTCTTTTATAACCATACATACCGCTGCGCCCTTGGGACTTCTCTGTTAGAGTCCCAAGTGGCTTTGTATTTAAGGTGATTTTTCCACCTTATAAGCTATAAGCTGTTTCAGCTTATTTATAAGCCAAATTTTGGTTTCTTATTTTTCGTAGGTTAGTTATAGTGTCAAGTAATTTTAGTAAATTTTTCAGAATTTTTAAAAATAGTTTAGTATTTTTTATAATTTAATTTCGTTATAAGTTTTGAAAATTCATAGAAAATATAAAAATTATCAAAAAAATATTTTTCTTTTTTAGAAAATTTTCTTTAGTCATATATTTCGTAGGAAAAATGCAAAAACTTTCGTAGGGTCATTTTTGTAACTTTTTGATTTTTAAAGAACGGGTCCCGGGTACGGATTTTGTTTTGACTCGTTTTTGAGTCAAACGACCTCCGTTTTCAGTCTAGTCTTTTTCATTCTTCATTATTAGTTCCCTAGAGTAGTTTAGAAGTAAAAATTTCTTCGTAGGGTTAATTTTAAAGATTTTAGGTTTTTGACCCTTTGTTCGGGATTCGTGCTCTCGTTTTTTAGCTTAATTTCATAATTTTTAGGTTTTTCTTAATCGTTTTTGTTTGTTATTGTTTAATTTAGCTTTCCACACTCTCAAATCATTTCTCTCATTCAAACTCCAATCTTTCGACTGTATCGATTCTCCAGTCCAGCCTCGTTGGGGATAAACGACCCGGGAACATTCTATACTACTTCTCGGTTTTATTGATTCTGCTTTTAGACTATTCTTACTATATATATTTTATATTTTATTATATATTATATATATTTTAAGGTGTAGTTTAGCACCAATCAATTTTTGGCGCCGTTGCCGGGGAGGCTGTGAAAACGATTATCGTTACGTTTGACAATTTGTGTTTGAATCTGTGAATATTTTCTTTTATAAACATATAAAAAATACAAAAATATTTTTCATTTTCTTTTATTAGTATAATTATCATATAAAAACAAAAGAAAAACCAAAAATATAAAAACATTGTCCAAAAAAAGAAATAAAATTCACAAATTGGTAAAAATACCAAAATATAATATTCTCAACTGAGGTATTATCATAATAACTTCCGGTGAACTTGTTGGTTCCCAACTCGAACAAAAGATTTAAAAACTTGCCATTTGTGTCTCTTACAACGTACGGCTCACCTTGAAAAGTTAAACAAACTATAAAGTGGGTATAAGGAGGGTTGTTCCGAGGAACTACGACCCGAAAGGAGAAATAAGCTTCGCGCTATTCCTACTCCTCCGCTCACCTGTGCGTTTATCTTTTTGAGAGCTACCGTGAAGTAAGTAGATTATTTGGTTTAAGTTGTCTTATCTCATTGTCCGGTAAAATACATTGTGAATAAATCATTGAAAAACCAAAAAAATTAGTGTAAATTTTCTTTTTATATTTCTATTTTGTGCATGCGCACTCGTTCTCAAGCCCGTAGACGTCAACAACCACAAGTCCGACAACCTTCTGTTGAATCACCAAATCTTGAGAAACCAAATAACAATCAAGAAACTTTCAATCCTCCCATAGTTACGATGGACGATAATCGAACTATGGCGCAATTGCTCGAAGCACCCACCGAGGGTTACGAGGATGCGATCGTTGTTCCCGAAATTACCGCGAACAACTTTGAGATCAAGCATGGTCTACTTAATCTTGTTCAAAACAAGCAATTTTTTGGACACGATAAAGAAGACCCACATGCCCACATCCGATATTTCAACAAGATCACTTCTACGATGAAGTTCCCGAACGTCCCGAGTACGTCGGTTAAGCTTATGCTTTTCCCATTTTCCCTCGAGGGAGCAGCCCGGATTTGGCTTGAAAAAGAGCCCCCTCGATCGATTCTTACATGGGATGATCTTGTTTCGAAATTCATTAACAAATTCTTCCCTCCCTCTAAAACAACAAATCTTCGAAATGAAATCACGAGATTTCAACAAAAATTTGATGAAACGTTTTACGAGGCATGGGACCGATTCAATGATCTTCTTAGGGGATGCCCGCATCATGGGTTTTCAGAATTGCATCAACTCGATACATTCTATAATGCCCTAAATTCAAATGATCAAGATTCATTGAACTCCGCTGCGGGTGGTAACTTTTTGGATAAAATGCCTCGAGAATGCCTAAAAATCATCGAGAGCAAGTCCAAAGTTCGTCAATCACGAAGCAAGGCCATTGTTTCCAAAGTGAGTACGAGCTCTTCTACCCCAGCAGTTTCATCCGATGTTGCTGAGCTGAAAGATATGGTTAGAGCATTGATTCTCGATAAGAAAAACCAAACTCCAGCTCCCGCTCCCGTAAAAGCGATCGAGCAAAGTTGTGTAACTTGCGGGGGTGGTCATTCTTACCAAAATTGTCCAGCCACCAATGACTATCGTGACAATATCCAAGAATACGTGTCACAAGCCGCCGCAGTTAACTACAACCAAGGGAATGCCAGTTACCGACCTCAGATGGTTGCTAACCAAATTCGACCTCCCGGTTTTCCTCCTATGCAAAACCATCAAAACAACCAAAATCGGGGGATCAATTTCAACCAAAATCGGGGAAACAATTTGAACCAAAATCGAGGTAATAATTTCAATCAAGGACAAGTTTACCAACCTCAGATTAATCAACCCCCGACTTTTCAAGCTCCACCATACCAAGCTCCCGCTCCAGCTCATCCAACACCAGGTGTGTCTAAGTCCGATTTTGATCACTACGTCAAAGCTAATGACGCGGTTATGCAAAATATGCAAAATCAAATGGCAAATATAACGGACCTGATCACCAAATTCATGAATAGTAATACCGCTTCTACTTCGGGCTCGGGTTCTCTTCCAAGCAACACCATTGCTAACCCGAAAGGTGATGTGAAAGCAATCACTACCCGAAGCGGTGTTTCCTATAATGGACCTCAAACTTCTTCTCCTCCTAAAGAGACGGAAAATGAACCCGAGGTGACAAAGGATACGGTGCAACCAAGCACCGAAAACATCCAACCTCCGGTGGTCCAAACTAATGACCAAATTGGTGAGCCCGTTGTTGCTTCAAAGACTAAACCAACATTACCTTATCCTTTAAGGGCCAACAAAGAGAAGCTCCATGAAAAAGATGATCTTCTAGCTTTAAAATTTATGGAGATTTTTCAGAATCTCCATTTCAAGCTAAGTTTCGCGGACGCTCTCCTACGCATGCCCAAATTTGCACCAATGTTTAGCAAACTCCTCAATGACAAAGATAAGATAATTGAGTTGGCAAAGACACCGGTAAACGAGTTTTGCTCGGCAGTTATCCTAAAAAAGTTTCCTGAGAAACTCAGAGACCCTGGTAGATTTCTTATACTGTGTGACTTTCCGGAGATGAATGAATGCTTAGCCTTGGCCGATCTTGGTGCAAGCATCAACCTAATGCCTCTTTCCATATGGGAAAAGCTAAATCTCCCGGATTTGACCAAAACCCGAATGATACTTGAACTTACCGACCGAACGATTTCTACTCCAACTGGCATCGCCGAGGATGTTTTCGTGAAAGTTGGAACATTTCTCTTTCTGGCCGACTTTGTTATCGTGGATTATATTGCCGATCCTAGGGTTCCTTTGATTCTCGGGAGACCTTTCTTGAGGACGGCACGAGCTTTGATTGATATTTACGGTCAACAAATGACCCTTTGACATGATGACCAATCCATAACATTCAAAGTTGGTGATACTAAGACATTCTCCTACAATACTATTGAATTGGTTAACCGAGTCGATGTTATCAATGTAGCTTGTGAGGAGTTTGCTCAAGAAGTACTTAGATTTTCAAACATTTCCAAGAGTGGCAATCACACCCTAACTTTGGAACCAATCCTTTCTACTTCTCCCACCTCTCTCACTCCTTTTGAGGGAGGTGACTTTATTTTGGAAGAAATCGAAGCTTGTCTTACTAGCAAATTAATTCCACCAAGAATTGATGATGCCAACTTCGATCCAAAAGAAGACCTTCTCACCCTTGAAAGATTGCTTAATTCTGACCCATCTTCCACCCTCCTTCCGGAAGAACAAAAATTTGAGGAACTGAGCTCAAAGACTTGCCACCACATCTTGAGTACGCGTTTTTGTAGGGTACGGATAAATTACCCATCATAATCGCTAAAGACTTAAGATGACAAATTACCCGTCATAATCGCTAAAAACTTGAAAGATGAGGATAAAACCGCCCTGATCAAGGTTCTTAAGTCACACAAACGTGCCATAGCTTGGAAGATTTCTGATATTAAGGGATAAATCCATTAGTTTGCACCCATAAAGATTTTGATGAGGAAAATGCCAAACCCGAATTTCAACATCATAGAAAGGATTTAACCCTAAAATCCATGAGGTTTAATAAGCAAGAAGAAATCAAACTTCTTGATTCGCAGGGTTAATCTACCGCATCTCTGACAGCCCCTAGGTAAGCCCGGTTCAATGTGTCCAAAGAAAGGGAGCATAACCGTTGGTAAAAATGAAGAACAATGAGTTAATACCCACTAGGTTGGTTACGGGATGGCGAGTTTGCATCGAATAACCAAAAACTCGAATGATGCAACCGTAAGACCATTTCCCTTTTACCATTCAAAGATCGATGCTTTGAAATATTAGCTGAATGAGTACTATTGCTTTTTGGACGGATTCTCCGGCTACTTTCAGATCCCGATTGACCCACTTGATCAAGAGAAGACTACCTTCACCTGCCCTTACGGGACATTTGCCTATCGTCGCATGCCTTTTGGGTTATGCAATGCACCGGGCACGTTCCAAAGGTGTATGTTTTGCAATCTTTCACGATATGATTGAGAAACCAAGGAAGTCTTGCATGGAAATATCTCGGGTTTTGGTGACTCTTTCTCTTCTTGCCTTTCCCACTTAGACAAAATGCTCCAAAGGTGTGAAGACACCAATCTTGTGCTAAATTGGGAAAAGTGCCACTTTATGGTCAAGGAAGGCATAGTCCTTGGCCATAAGATTTCTAAATCCGGGATTGAGGTTGATAAGGCAAAAGTTGATGTCATATGCAAAATTGCCTCATCCCACTACCGTGAAGGGTATTCGCAGTTTTCTCGGTCACCCGGATATCTCCCGACGATTTATTCAGGATTTTCCTAAAATAAAAAAAATCACCCGACCATGACCCACCTCCTTGAAAAAGAAACTCCGTTTATCTTCTCGAAGGAATGCATTGAAGCATTTGAAACCCTTAAGATGAAGTTAACCCAGGCTCCAATTCTAGTTGCTCCCGATTGGGACTTGCCCTTTGAAATCATGTGTGATGCAAGTGATTTTGCTGTTGGGGCAGTCCTAGGGCAACGTAAGACCAAGCACTTCCAGCCGATACACTATGCAAGCAAAACTATGACCGAGGCTCAAGCACATTACACTACAACGGAAAAAGAATTACTTGCCGTGGTGTATGCTTTCGAGAAATTCCGGCCATATCTTGTCTTGTCCAAAAGCATAGTGTATACGGACCACTCGGCTCTCAAGTACTTGCTTGCTAAGCAGGATGCTAAGCCAAGATTGCTCCGGTGGATTTTGCTGCTCCAAGAATTTGATGTCGTTATCCGTGATAAAAAAGGAGCAAAAAATCTCGCCGCAGACCACCTTTCTAGACTTGAAAATCCCAAACAATGTGAGCATCGAGAAAAAGGAATTTAGAAAATATTTCTCTCGAGACACGTGGGATGGTTTACCTTTGTGTGATGATAATGCCATGGTTTGCCGATTTTTGGCAAACTAACCATGCTGTGTAAATTTTGTGATCAAAGGATTCGTCCCAACAAAAAAGGAAGTTTTCTAAAGACGCAACCACTACTTTTGGGATGACCCTTTCTATTCAAGATCTGTGCTGACCAAGTAATTAGGCGTTGTGTTCGGGGCAGAAGCTTTGATAGTCACTCGATGTAACACTTGTCAACGTCAAGGAAAAATTTCGCATCATGTTGAAATACCACAAAATTCAATCCAAGTTTGTGAAAATTTTGACGTGTGGGGTATCGATTTCATGAGACCATTCCCGTCTTCACGAGGGAATAAGTATATACTCGTGATGGTTGATTATGTGTCAAAATGGGTCGAAGCGAAAGCACTCCCCACCAACGACGCCCGAGTTGTTGTCAAATTTCTCAAATCTCTCTTTTTGACGTGTGGGGTATCGATTTCATAGGACCATTCTCGTCTTCACGAGGGAATAAGTATATACTCGTGGCGGTCGATTATTTGTCAAAATGGGTCGAAGCGAAAGCGCTCCCCACCAACGACGCCCGAGTTGTTGTCAAATTTCTGAAATCTCTCTTTGCTCGGTTCGGAACTCCCCGCGCTATCATTAGTGATCGTGGTACCCACTTTTGCAACGACCAATTCTCGAAGGTCATGCTTAAATACGGAGTCACTCATCGTCTCTCCACCGCATATCACCCACAAACAAGTGGGCAAGTTGAGGTATCAAATCGTGGCTTGAAAAGAATTCTTGAAAGGACCGTGGGCGAAAATCGTGCCTCTTGGTCGGACAAACTGGATGACGCTCTCTGGGCCTTCCGTACAGCTTACAAAACACCCATCGGGTGCACTCCGTACAAGCTTGTATATGGAAAGGCATGTCATCTACCGATTGAGTTGGAGCACAAAGCTTACTGGGCCCTTAAGCATACAAACTTTGATATCAAAACCGCGGGTGATCACAGGAAAGTTCAACTCAACGAACTTAATGAACTTCGTGATCATGCTTATGAAAATTCTTTGATTTACAAGGAGAAAACAAAGAGAATCCATGACTCCAAGATCAAAAATCGCGTTTTCAACGTCGGTGATCGAGTCCTCCTCTTTAACTCTAGATTGAAGATTTTCTCGGGCAAGCTTAAGACCCGCTGGAGTGGACCATTCACTGTAACCCAAGTTTTTCCATATGGCACCATCGAGTTATCCCAAAACTCCGGGCCAAACTTCAAAGTGAATGGTCATCGTTTGAAACACTATTTTGGAGGGGACGTACCAACCGAGGTAGTCCCAGATCTCCAGACATTCCCCATGGACCAATAAATTCGGGGACGGGTCAAGCATAGCGACCTTAAACAAGCGCTTCGTGGGAGGCACCCCATGCTTATCAGTAGTAGTATTATGTAGCAATGAATAAGTGTTTTTGTGTGAGGAAGCTTACCTCTTCCATTTCCCGTGTTTTGTCCGTGTTTTGTGTGCTTTGTGTTGTATGTCTAGGATTTCTCGGATTGTGAAGACTCTCGTGCTCTCAGTTTTATCCTTCACAAGAGTTTCACATCCTCAGCATTCATTTTGGGAATCCAATATCCTAATCTAATCGACTAACATTTTATCTTTTGGCACACTTCAAAAACGGCCTTAGATTTACGTAGGTACCCCTTTGAAACATCGAGGACGATGTTTAGTTCTAGTATGGGGGGGATCTTCGATTTGATTTTTGCCTGCAGCCGTTGTTGTTACGTAATCCCGTTTTTACCACCAAAATTTTCGCAAATATAAAAAAATGGAAAATTTTCAAAATTTCAAAAATAAAATAAGTGTTTTGTCACAATTTTGACTTTCCTAATAGGTAGAATGAGAATAAATTTTGACTCGATCGGGCGTGTTGAGCCCTAGCTAGATCCTCAACTTACCACTTGTAGGCAAGCGTTCACGAATTCTATTGGCTTCGAATATAAATAAGGGTGAAGAACAAGAAGTGATAGTAAGTTGAAATAAGTATATGTGCTAAGCCAGATTCTTCTAAAACGTAATGATAACATGTGGCTTTTCTCCCATTACTCCTAATCCACAAATCATACGTGCTCATTTCTATTCAACTAAGTCAATCAATGTTTTTAGAAAAAGCTTCAAATTTTGTAACTTGATTCTTTAAAGCGAGATTTTTCTGTTCATAGTAATTTGAAAGTTAAAATGCCAAAGAAGCAAGAATGAAAGTATGAAATGCAAAAAAAAAAAAATTTGCCATGAAAATATTGAAATATTTGCCATAAAGCATACATTTATTATATGAGAACAAGTAAAGAGATTGTCGTGATATCCCACTCCCTAACCACGAGGGTGGGGTTTCAAACTAAGGACATCTTTTACTTCTAGGGATTGGTGTTTGATTATCTCACAGGAAGTCGAGGTCTAGGTGAGGGTTCAAACTAAGACACTTATCCTTAGCCATAATAGGAAGAAGGTGTTGATGTGATTTCCCACTACGCTAGGCAACGGGATGGTTCAAACTAAGTGAACCCGGACGTTGTTTGTGATATCCAACTAGGGATGCGAGGCCTAGGTAGGTTGTTCAAACTACAACGCATTCTCCTACTTTAAGAACTTATGATTTTAATGATAGATGTTTGAGCAAAAAGTTCTACAGTAAAATTTCCGTTCTTAAAATCAAATGTACAAGGTCCTAATTATGTTGTTGCTTTGAGTCATGATTCCATCTTGAATCACGACTATGGAAATAAGTTGATTCTATGATTGATTTGAAATAAGTACACACATTTAAATCATATATTCCATTTTGGAGTTTAAAAGTTCACAAGACACTAATTTATTAGTGCGTTAGCATTTAGACTTATAGTTAAAATGATCTTGTTTTAATTTCTTGTTAGGAACTATAGAAAATCGGACGATGAATTTATCCGTCAGGACATGTCCGTAATTATTCTATGGGCCGTTTCTCATTCGAGCTATGATCCAATATTTGACTATAATAAAGGAAGTCCAACAGGAAGTCCGAGAAAAGAAAAAGGAAAATCCAAATCTTAGAATAGTTATTGTATAGATAACAAATGGTGAAAACGTTACTTGTCGAAGCTAGTGATTCTTTAGTTTCCCTGACAAACAACTTTTAGCACTTTCGAGGTTATTAGGTCAATGGGGATTTAGATTCTTATGTTACATGAACGTTTAACTTCAAAACATTGCGTGAGTAAACTACAATACCTTAGTATGGGGGAATTTGGTATGTGCTTAATTACCCATACATTTTTTCCATTAAAAAACGACAGCTAAAATAACAAAAACGGACTTAAAATGCCAACTATATTCTTTTATGCTAATTGTATTGTGCAGGAACGGATATTCTAAGAAAAACGAAAAACGAGCCAACGACAAAACCAAGACACGAAATGTAAGCAGAAAAAGACAAAGTCAAAATCCAAGCCCAAGTGTAGAAAAGTCAACCCCGACAAACCCGAAGCCAAAAAGTCAAGAAAAACAAGTTTAGGGACTAAACTTGTTAAGTCCCTAAACTTATTTAAAGAGGAGAAAGAAGAAAAGAAAGAGAAGGGCCCATTCTGCCAATTTGCCAAAGAAATACCCCAAGGGCCAAAGCTGCCAAAGACAACTTCTTATACTAACAAGGACGTGTGATGCAATTGCAAATATAACCCTTGGGGGCTGAAACTGCCAAGTCCCCAAACTTTTAATTAACCAAGGACGAAAACTGCAAACACCACATACACATTGAGGGACCAATTTTGCCATTACCCTAAACCTATGCCTGTTAAACCCAAACAAATTTTCCCGCCCATCTTTTCCCCCCAACACAACTCACGGGTTAACCACCCCGTTTTTACCCTGTAAACTTTCAATTCCACCATGGACAATCATCCCCCCTCCTCTCCACTATCTTTCCCACCTAAAAAGGGGCTTTGCCATGTTGGCAATCCAAAAACCCACCAAGTTCATCAATGGTTCTTATAACTTTTCTTGGGCACAAAGGCGAATGGAGGGCTCAGATTGTCTCTACACACCCACAACAAACACACAAGTCTTTTGTGTGTCTACAAGAAAGCACACTAGCAAGAAGACAAGAAGAGCAAGCAAAACCCTAGTCGTTTTTTACAATTTGAAGCAAAGTAAGACCATGTGGCAATAGGTTAGTTTGTTAGTTTCAAATTTATAGTGTAGGTTAAGTTTTAAGTTTAGCTCTTTATGTACTTGTACTTCAATCTTTAATGAAAATTCAGTTTTAGTCTATATTTGTGTTTTAAATTGCAAATGTCTCTTAAAAACTTTTAAGCTTTCATTTAAGCATATTTTATAACCTGTTTCAACACTTTTATACAAAAAGTTTAAGGGAAATTCAAAAGAAAAACAAAGTTACTATATGATCAAGTATGGATGAATAAGCAAATTTGGAAGGCTTATTGGTTTTGCTTAGTTCAAGCTTATTTATAAGCTTTGGGTAGGAATTTAGAGCTTATTAGGTTTCAAAAACCCTGTTTTGAGCAAGGGTATAAAGGTACAATCCCTTTAAATTTTGCTTAAAAGTTACTGTACAATGCTATTACATTATTTTTTATTTATTCCTGTTCCTTTTGTGCTTTTGGTGTTTTATTATGCTAAATATCCTTGAGTTGATTTCTCTTTTCAACTTACATTCAAATTGCTAAAAACTTCTACCTTTACTTTATTCTTTCCCTAGGCTTATTAATCCATTAAGTCTTAATTGTTTAGCTTTTACCTTTTTATTGTTTAATATTGCTAAGTAGTGGTTAGTCTTTTAAAAGTTAGTTTACTCAGCTTTTATGCTTAAAAGCCACTTTAAGATATTTAAGGGGTGTTTGGGTTAAGTGTAAAAACGGGTCAAAACAGTTTTGTATGGGTTGTGGTCACAAAGTTAGCTTTAGCCTAAGTTCTTAAGCTTATTCAAGCCTGTTTTCCATAATCTTTAAGCTCAAAACTGTTTTTCAAAGTTTTTTTTTGCTATTGTCAAAACTGTGTTTTTAAAAAGGGATACAATGGCTTATTTAGATAAGCCATTGTATACTTGAGTTTTAGTGTCAAAAAGTGTGTCATTGTGTGTTTAAAACAAGCTGACAAAACACCCTTGAGTCATTTTGACTTGTTGAGTCAAAACCACCAAAAGTTAAGTGTCATTTTTTAAAAAAAAGCAAAAAAAAAGCCCTTTTTCAAGAGTTAAAATCAGCAATCTTAAATGGTTTTTGGAAGCTTAAAATTTGTGCACAAGTCCATGTCCTAGTGTTTTTCATCTGTTTCAACTTTTCTTTTTATTCTGAGCTTATTTGACAGCTTAAAATAAGCTGTCAAATTAAGCCCTTGTTTTTTAGCATTAATTCTCCCCTGGTGCTAGGGGGTGAATTTTAAGCCCTCTCTCTTAGCTTTTTAGAGAACTTAAGCCCAAGCTTTTGGCTTGTTTTAAGAGCCCATAAGCTTTTTGTCAAGTTCCCTAAGTTTCAGACTTTAGAAAGCCCTCTTGATAGCTTATTTTTAAGCCAAGTTTTTTGTCCCTAGCCTAAGTTTTACACCAACAGTACTAACTCCTTAGTTAGTACTGTTGAGGTATTAAGCCACTCTTGGGCTTATTGAGCTTATCCCACTTGCTCATTCGTGGTCCTAATAACTTATTTTGTTTGTGTGAGTGCTTATTTGCCATTTTCCTTGTTTATTTAGTGTTGACAGTTAGCCTTTTTGCGCATTTTTAAGCTAAGGATTTAATACATCTGTGCATTAAGCCCATTTTCAGCTTATTAGTTGTATTACATTTACATAAATCACCAAGTAGCTTATGTAGATATATAGAATCCAATAAGCTTAGTAGTCCAAAAACATTAGCTTATTATTAACAGTTAAAATGAACTTTAGGCCATTTTTTTGCTTAAAAAGCTTAGTTAAGCTTCTGTCCGTTTTTAAAAGCCCTTTTTCAGCTTATTCTTAGCTTTTCAAAAAAGGTTGTAGTTTTGAAAGTTGTTAAGCTCAATAAGCTTAACAACTTTGGTTCACAAAGTTTTTCAAAAAAAAAAAAAAGGAGACAAGGGGTGACCCGGGTGAGCAAGACTCGAACCCGGGTCTCTACCCTCGTACACCTCTCTTTTTGTAGCAAGTGCTACCGCTGCGCCCTTGGGACTTTTTCATTAAAGTCCCAAGTGGTTTAATACTTAACCACATTTTCACCTTTTAGTCTATAAGCTGTTTACAGCTTATTTTAGGGCTTATTTATAAGCAAATTTTTGGTTTCTTATTTTTCGTAGGTTAGTTATAGTGTCTAGTATTTTAGGTAAATTTTTCAGAATTTTTAAAAGTAGTTTAGTATTTTTTATAATTTAATTTAGTTAAAAGTTTCTGAAATTCAAAAAATACAAAATTATCAAAAAAATATTTTTCTTTTTTAGAAAATTTTCTTTAGTCATATAGTTTTTAGGAAAAATATAAAAATTTTCGTAGGGTCATTTTTGGTAACTTTTGACTGTTTAAGAACGGGCTCGGGTGCTGATTTGTCCTTGATCGTTTTTTGTCAAACGAACCCCGTTTTTCATTAGTCTAGTCTTTTTCATTCTTCGTTATTTGTTTCTAGAGTAGTTAGAAGTGAAAAATTTCTTCGGAGAGGAGGATAATTTTGAAGTTTTTAGGTTTAGGCCCATTGTTCGTGATCGTGCTCGTCGTTTTCTGTTTAAGTTCATATTTTTAGGAATTTTCGAGTAAACGATTTTTGTTTGTTATGTTTAAATTTAACTTTCCCGCATTCCAATCATATCTCTCATTACAAACTCCAAATTTTTCGACTTGTATCTATCTCCAGTCCAGCCTTCGTTGGGATAAACGACCGGGAAAAATCAATAACTACTCTCGGTTTTTATTGATTCTAGTTTCTAGACTATTCATAATATATATATTTTATATTTTAAAATAGTATTAATATATATTTTAATGTGTAAATTTGGCATAAGCAATCACTCACGTGCTTGATCCTATTCAGGGGTCTGTGTTCGGTGTACGTCTCCAGAATTAAGATATCATTTGTTTCTTGTTCGAGTTGTGTTTGGTTTCTGGTTCGTGCTTGGTTGAATCTGTTCCGTACTGAGTTGCCAGATATTTGGTTTCGATTCGATGGAGGGTTATGGTTCGCTATCTGTACCTGTTAAGTTCAGATGGTGTGTCGTGGGATAGGTTCTCGATCATACCGTTAGGCATTAGTGATAGTAATCGAATCAGGTCTCGTACTCGTTTATCGTATTACGTGTTTGGTTTCGATCGTGCCACGTCGTAACATACATGTTTTGTGTTTCTTTGGTTCGATATTAATAGATTTTCATATAGAGGTAAATTCTTAAAACCACCTGTTAATGCAATAATCATACACTACACAATATTACAAGATTGAATAGGTAATAAATCAAATAGCAAGAAATCATAATATAAATAATACACTAGCATCATGTAAATAGGTATAGTGTTTTATATACAGATCCATCTATATATGCATGCAATACGTAATTAAATCATAATCAGAATTTAACTTTTAACAAACCAGTAAAATCAGGTAAAACCTATTTGACGATGGTGATTGAAACAAAATGATAAAATGAATTGTAAGATCTTGTATAAGTAATGATAAATGAGAATGAAAAGATAATTATCTGTTTTATGAAAGGTAATAAGTTAATAGTGAGTTGAGAATTAACAAAAGTTATAATATTTAATTGTGGGTTAACGTCAGTAGGTCACACTATAGTTGTGTTTTCATAAATCAAGTATACATAGTTAATTTAGTAGTTGTGTTAATGGACATTTTGGTTATCTCCATCCGAGTTTAAAATAAAACACGTATTATTCAATCAAGTAGAAATGCCTATCATGGGCTATTTAATAAGGTCCTGTTTAGTTTATCTTCATATTGTAACAAGACTTGGTAGTTAGTAATGGGTACTGTAAAGAAGATTAACATAAGCTGAAACTCTAAACTTGTTTTTTTTACAATGGACATGAATAAGGACATAAACAATTAAGTAGGGTTAGTATAGGATCTGAGCTATTTTATAAGTCAACTCAAATGAAAAGTGAATGAGGCAAGTTATAATGATAATACTTAAAGTAAGGCTTGTGGTAAACATTTAAAATATCTAATATGCAGGATAAAACTGACCATTGGTTAATTTAAAGCATCATAATAAACGTACACCTCGTAACACAAGATCAGATTCCATACAAAAGCATAGCCATAAGATATATAGATAAGTAAAATAATTTTTTGATTACCTTTAAATCATGTAGATAATTTAAAGCGGGATAGGTTGTGTTTTTAGATACGCGTTAATTTGCTTTTTAAGGTACATATATCTATCCTTTCTTTAAGGATTCTAATGACCTTTGCTCGTATCTATTTGCACCGTTTTGAGATCCCTAAGATATTTATTCCCACATTGATTCGTATTCGTTGCCTACCAATTTGATAACTTGATTAAACTCTTTGAATTTTTTTGATTTAATGCTTGTTGACAATGCCAGATAATGAAACTTATCCGTTTTGTTTAGACCTGACAATCTCTGAACATAATATGTCATTATCGATATGCTTATAGTAAACCCTTGTTTTTGTAATGAATCGCCAGAGTAACTAACCATGGGAGTACCATGCCGCGTCATTGAGCACCAATGGCGTGACACTATCTGTGCGGTGGATCAGTCAACGGCGTTCTCCTTTCGCGTTTTGTGTGGCTATATTACTGCACTTGCCATTAATATGATTTGATTTTAAATGGAGCATATGGATGCCAACCTAGTACTTTGTTCAGTCTTAATTTATATGCATGGCTTATAGATGTGGTGCCAACACCTCATTGTACATTTCGTTTTGGCACATGTGGAGATTGCAACTCCCTTATACAACTTGCTATGATAGATGATGATTATTTAGTCTAAGTGTGTGGCATGCTGTAGACTTTCATTTCGAGCTCGTGGGGCATTTCTATATGTTTTGTTTGGCTACTTATTCGTTCAGTTCTGAATGATGTATGAAATCACTGATTCCATTTCGCTTACAATATCTGTTATGATCAATCTGTTTTCATTTATATCTGTTTACACCGAGCTTTAGCTCAACCCACATTTCTTTTACTTCACTGCGCAAGTAATAAGAGGACAGCAGGGTTTATATTGAAGAGTGCTTAGGAGCCTTAGTGACTGAATTGATGATAGCTTCCCATTTCTTTTATATCGTTTAGACATTCGAAGCTGGATTTAACTTAGTCTTTAGACTTTGGAGATTAAACTTTTGTCGATGGAAGTCAGATGATTTGACAATTTATTTCCTTACTTTTCTTGGTGAACGTTGTTGAACCATTTTATGAATAAAGTCTTCCGCTTGCGTTTGTTTTGATGCCATAAGTGTGACATTTGACACATTCTCGGGTGAGGTGTTACAATTATGGTATCACAGCTGCAGGTTTGTCTTGTAGAACTTAGGTTATGACCTGTGAGGATTGGGTAGACACTTAGGTTTCATTTTCAATTTCAGCGCTCTCTTTCGAATTGCGATCTTAACTTCTAAATTTTCTTTGTTGTCGTTCTTAATCGTTTAGATGCCTCCTCGTCGAAGAAATCGTGTGAACAACGAAGCATATCCTGCTTTTACTGCTGCGATAGCACAGGCAATTGCAGACTTGTTACCGACTCTTACTGCTCGAATAACTGACGAGATTTGCCAAAATGAGAATAATAGGAATAACGTTAATCAAAGAAATGGTAGACGTGGTCCGGGTAACGATGGGGATGCGCAACCCAATGATATCCATGTTTGGTTGGAGAGGTTCCTAAAAGAGAAACCTCAAACTTTCAGTTCGGCATCCACTCCGGTTGAGGCAGAAAACCGGATAGCACATATCGAGAAGATCTTCGAGGTGTTGGGATGCGACGATCAGTTCAAGGCCAGGTTAGCGACATATAAGTTAGAGGGTGATGCCCACAGTTGGTGGAGGGCATATAAGCAAGCCAAAGGAGGTGATGCATATGTGGCCACACTGTCATGAAATGATTTTCGTGACATCTTCTTTTTACAATATTTTCCATACTCGGAGAAAGAAAGGTGTGAACGAGAGTACAAAATCGATTCGTCATTACTTAAGGAAAAGCTAGTAACTATGATTTTCTGAAGAGAGATTTCATAGATGTGGCGAGTTTCTGGGGCTAAGGCAGGCACCCAGGAAGAACAGGCTAAACACTTCAAATGGGGGTTGAATGACTTTGTACTTGACAGGATCTTGAACACCGAGTTTACTGATGTAGCACAGGTTGCTAATGCTGCAAGAAACATTGAAATCTTTCGTGATAGGTCGAAGAATGAAGGAAACAACAAGAGGGACAAAGACGGCCATCGTATACGACCATCAGACACACCATCACAGGGGTCTAATCAGAGAGCTTATGATCGAAGGGATAGTGACAGATATGGCAACGGTGGCAGATATGGCAACAAAGACTGTATAGGAATAACATAGGGCGTAATGAAAGACATGGAATGACAGACAGTGTACATTGAAGTGACAGACAGGGTACTAGTACTCAGAGGGCGTGGCGTGACCAAGATCAGTAGGTTCGGAGCCAACATTATGTTATCTTATGGGTCATCAAGCCAGAGCGGATACTCTGATTATAACTCATGTCCCCCATGTAACCTTTGTGGGAAATTTCATACAGGAAAGGCGGGTCTCAGGGCTACTGGTGCTTGCTTTGAATGTGGAGAGGTTTGGCATTTGGCTAAAGATTGTAAGAAAGGTAGTACGAGCAGCAGGGGAAAATGAAGAAATGATGCGGACTGACTATCCACATTTCTTTTCGCGATTTGGTACGTTTTTCGTTTAAGTATCGACATTAATTTCGCGGCCGAAATTTTTTTTTAGAGGGGAAGAATTATAACACCTACAAAACTATTACGTCAAACTATTAAAAAAAAGGAAGCTTCATACACACAAATAGAGAAATCACATGAAACAAATGTACCATACAAATATTTAATTATCTACTTGGCCTAAGAGTCTTTTATCACATAGATAATATATAATATATAATTAATTAATATATCAAGCATATAAGAATGAAAGAAAATTTTCGCACGTTCAAATATACTTGGTCATCAGTAATATTCGCTCCACACGATCCTCCTCCAAAATCTCGTTGCAGTCGCACAGTTTGTTTAGCATGTATCCTATAACTGCATCCTCCATATAATCATTTTTTTTCAAAACTTCCCAACACAAATCACATACAAGTTCCAAACGTAAAGCATTCTTCTCAATAATCAAGAAAGGCTCACGTTGGCATTGATCCTATTCGGGTCTGTGTTCGTGTACGTCTCCAGAATTTAGATATCATTTGTTCTTGTTCGGGTTGTGTTCAGTTTCTGGTTCGTGGCTGGGTTGATCTGTTCGTGTGCGAGTTGCAGTTTTTGGTTTCGATTCGTTGCAGGGTTTTTGGTTCGCGATCTGTACCTGTTTAGCTGTTGGTGTGCGCGTAGGATTGGGTCTCGTACTCGTGTTCGGTTACGTGTTTTGGGTTCGATCGTGCCTCGTCGTATCTTGGTGTTTGTGTTCTTGGTTCGGTTTCAATATATTTCATATAGAGGCAAATTCTTAAACCACCTGTTAATGCATAATCATACACTACACATTATTAGCATATTGAATAGGTAAGAATCATATAGCAAGAAATCATAATATAAGATCATACACTAGCATCATGTTAAATAGGTATATGTTAATACGAGATCCATCTATATATGCATGCATGTACGTAAGAATCATAATCAGAATTTACCTTTTTGACGAACCGGTAAAATGCGGGTAAAACCTATTGACGATGTGTGAAACAGAAATGATAAAATGAATTTAAGATCTGGTATGAAGTATTGATAAATGAGAATGAAAAGTTGATGAGCTAGTTGTGAGTAATAAGTTAAAGTGAGTTGAGAATTTAACAAAAGTTATAATTTTTGGTTTGTTGGTTAACGTCAGTAGTCACTATAGTTGTGTTTTCATAATGTCAAGTATACATAGTTAATTAGTAAGTTGTGTTAATGGACCATTTTGTTTATCTCCATCCGATTTTAAAATAAAACAACGTATTATTCAATCAAGTAGAAATGCCTAGCATGGGCTATTTAATATGGTCTGATTAGTTTTCTTCATATCTGTGTCAAGACATGGTATTAGTATGGTACTGTAAAGAAAGATTAAAATATGCATGAGAACTCTAAACTTGTTTTTGTTATAATGGACATGAAATAAGACATAAACAATTAAGTTGGTTAGTATAATCTGAACTCTTTTATAAGTACTCAAATGAATAATGAATGAGCAAGTTATATTGACACTACGTAAAGTAAGGCTTGTGGTAACATTTAAAATTCTAATAAGAAAGGTATAAAACACCATTGGTTAATTAAAGCATCATAATAAACGTATACCTCGTAACACAAGTCAGTTCAATACAAAAGCATAGCCATAAGTATATATATAAGTAAATAATTTTTGATTCTTTAATTCATGTAGATAATTTGAAGCGGGAGTAGGTTGTGTTTTTAGATACGCATTAATTTGCTTTTAAGGTACATATATTTTTATCCACTTTCTTTTAAGGATTCTAATGACCTTTGCTCCGTATCTATTTGCACCTTTGAGATCCCTATATATGTTTCCCAACATTTGATTCGTAATTCGTTTGCTACCTATTTGATAACTTGATTAAACCTTTGAATTTGTTTGATTTATGCTTTGTTGACATTGCCATGATATGAACTTATCCGTTTTTTTAGACATGACATTCTCTGAACATAATATGTTTCGTTTCGATATGCTATATGAACCCATTGTTTTGTTCTGACTCCCGAGCTAACTAGCCATGGAGGTACAATGCCGCGTCATTAAGGCACCAGGCGTGATACTTATGCTGTTGCGGTGTGATCAATCCACGGCGTTCCCCTTTCGTTTGTGTGCTTCTATTATCCTTGGCCATATATGATTTGATTTGAGTAGGGAGCGTATGGATGCATCCTAGGTACTTTGTTTAGTTTAGTTTATGTGCATGGCTTAGTGTGGTGCCAACACCCCATTGCACATTTTGTTTCGGTACATGTGGAGATTGCAACTCCCTTGTACAACTTGCTATATATATGATGAATATAGTCTAAGCGTGTGGCATGCTGTAGACTTTCGTTTCGAGCTCGTGGGGCATTTCTATATGTTTTGTTTGGCTACTTATTGATGATGTATGAAATCCCTGATTCCATTTCGCTTACTATATATGTTTGATCTATCTGTTTCATTTATATCTGTTCACTGAGCTTTAGCTCAGTCGCATTTCTTTTTCTCCGTGGCAGGTAATAAGAGGGAAGCTGGGTTATGATTGAAGAGTGCTTAGGAGCTCTTAGTTGATTGAATTGATGATAGCTTTTCCCATTTCTTTTATAGTCGTTTAGACATTGAAGCTGGATTTATCTTTCGTTTAGACTTGGAGATTAGAATTTTGTTTCTGTTGGAGTCATGATGTATTGACAATTTATTTCTTAGTTTTTCTTGGTGTAACATTGTGAACCATTTTATGAATAAATTCTACCTGCTTCGTTGTTTGATTCCAAAGTTGACATTGACCCATTCTCGGGTGGGGTGTTACATCAATAGTCAGAATATTTTAAATACACCAGGTCATTCATCTGAATTAACTAAGAGAAACCAACCATCGAGAATTACTCATTGAGATCTGTAGATCTGATGTTAAGGTGCTGCTATAAAAGTGTACACTTCGTGAAGTTAAAATACTGTATGGGCCATTAAGCTCTGTCGTATGTATTTTCATAGTTATGCACTGCATCATTTTCAATGTATGTTCTTAGAAATGATCAAACATCATTTTCCTTATAAGGATAGGACTTATATTAAGTGATTCTTCCCTTCAAGTTAAATCATTTCCTTTTAACTGTAATTGAAAATGTATTTTCTTCTTAACTATGCCTTTATTTATTTTTTGTTCTATTTCCCAACTTCTTGCGTCTGTTTAAGATTTTGGTAACTCGTTGAACCAAAAAAGACAAAATGAATGTATTTTTTTTGTCAATCAAGCAATAATTCTATTTTGTGCTGCCTATCCAGGTTCACAAGTATCGTATCAGAGAACTGGAGTTGTCTTTCACTCAAGGTCGATGGAACTATGAGTAGCTGGGGTGGTTTTGACCCTGTGTGCAATCCGAAACCTCCTGGAGTGAAATGGTGGCATGTATTAAAATGTTCTAGGAGACTCAGGTTGATGCTTCTTGGAAGAATTTAACACACACACTTTCAGGACTCTTTTGCGCTTCAATTAACTTTCTAGAGTCTTCTACTACCTATGCTGCTCCTGATTGGAGCTTTCGGCCAGTTTCAGGCAATTTAAGGTATAGGCTACATTGCCTCGAGATACTAAGTGTACTGAGAACCTTACTCCCTATTAAAGTTGCTTTCCATTCCATGACAAAGCAGGACTTTTCTTCATCTTTGATGACGACCGTCAATTGTACAGAGGTTTTTATCATTCTCAGTGGTTTACTATTAACGTTCCAATGAATTTGAACATGTGGCTCAGGTAAGTGAAATTTTTGCTTGAACAAACCCTTACAATTGTTCTTCAACCAGATGCTATAGACTCTCATTCTGCATTCTCAAGCAGTAGAAAATTGCAACCGAGCTGGTCTATGAACTCATTATTTGGAAGAACGGTTGAAAGGAAATTGTCCCTTGCCAAGTCTCAGCACTGTGTACATTCAGGGTGTTTTGGAACAGATTTAATACGATGATAAGATTGGAGATTTTTATTAGATGTTTTGGGCCGATGTGATCTCGGGTGTACTCGATCAGACCTGCAAACAATGATAATGGGGTTGCATATTTTTGAATGGACATGTTTGGGTAATGTTATTCAGCATATGGAAAATATAGATATGTATCAACTCCGCTAATAATAATCTGTTTTGGAATATGTGTACACAGACTTTTTTGAAATGTGATAAATTTATGATCTTTATTAGAAGGTTTTGCTGTTAGTATCTATAACAATGATGTGTATTTTAGTGTTTGGAATAACTGGTCTAGTTCCGGGACTGGATTTTGGAGTTGCAATAGAATTTTTAATATTGATATTAAAAATGCCAAAAATACCTGCTGCACTAGTTCTTGGAATCTATATATGAGCCTTTTGTATGCTGATGTTTCTACTAGTACTTGAATGCTCATTCTAAATATATGTAAAATTCAATGTTATAATGTTATTGCATCACAATGTATCAATATATTGCATCACAATGTTATCCACTGCATCACACTATATAAATGTAATGCATCACATTGGTATAAATCTGCTGCATCACAATGTATAAATCGACTGCATTATAATATTATATTGTTGCACCATATATAAATTATTAAATCTAATGCATTTAAAATATTAATATTATTGATGCAATAGATTTATACATTTATACTTTACATGTATAAATCTATTGCATCACAAGATAAAGCGTGCTGCTACTTCCATTATCTCTCATATTCCTAAACCCACGCCTTTTTATCGTTGGGGCTCACAAACTGCAAATGCTTCTAACCAACAAAACTATGAAGCTCTAAAAAGAGATTTCATAGTATGATAACATTGTGATGCAGTAAGATAATATTCGATGCATTAGAACAATATTAAGATGTAGTAGCTATTACAAAATATTTATAATATTGTGATGTAGTAATTTATAGATTGTGATGCATTAAATTTAGATCATTGTGATGCACTTTCTATAAACATTATGATGCACCAGTTGTATACATTGTGATGTACCGGTATTTTTAGTGCATCACAGTTAACAATTTAGTGCATCACAATGAACAATTTACTGAATGAAAGTTTACATTTCAGTGCATCTATGTTCATCCAGTCATCAGAAGTAATCAAAGGTACTTAATATTAAAAAAACAATGTATCTTAAGACGTAACAATACTTAGTATTAAACATACAGCAGTCAACAAATATATAACTAAAAATTTGAAAGGTTCGTTTATTTTAGCTTTATTTGAGATATTATATATGTATACTTTGACCTAAATGTAAATTTATAATTTTATCATTCCCTTTTGCATGAGTATTAGTCCAAGAAAGTTGCATCAAAATCTAACTTTTAATCTAATTCTTTTGACAGCTGAATTTGGATAGATTGCTTGCAAAGATGTGGGAAGCGATGGGGCTAGTAAAGGTTTGCACAAAACCACGAGGCAATAACCTAATTTTAGTGATCATGTGGTTCTTTTCGTTGTATGTTAATCAGACCTTGTATGCGTGAAATGTATTATTTAAGATCGTTGTTTTCATTGATAGTTCTTTTATTTATTTGTTTCTAATTTCAGGATAGAGGTGGGTGCTCCATAGATGACTTTTGTAACCAGATTCATAGAAGCTTGGTGTAGGAAGTCAAATATGTGTTGGTATGAGGCTCACGTACAAGGCATTCCCTGCAGCATTGTGGACTTAGTCATGTTCTTTGGGATAAGGATGTTATTCAATGTTCAAGAAAAAGGTATGAGTACAGCGTTACAATGATCAACGCTATAGGAAAGAACTAAGCGTCTAGGCCATGACCTGTATTTTGTCACATTCATAGCTTCATCCACCTAATGGTCCTTATCACGTTTCAATGTCAGAAGTTTATCAACTTTTGTTCTTATTTTGTTGATATAACATAGTGACTAAAGTTTTATGCGTTAATCATACACATGTTTAAGTTGTTCGTTTAAGGATCAATTTAGTTTTTATATTTGTGATGATGATGGAAATTAGCACATGAGATCCTAGCGATATTGGCACAACCTTTGGAAAGTTGTCAGTTTATTTATATCGAATTTCTTAAATTTTTTTATTATAGCCTAGTTGATGATTAAGTTTGGTTGGTCTATTCTATGCATGAACAAGCAATTAGGGACTATGCCACTTTTGATGCTATCGTCTCCTTTGATGCTACCTTTTGCTCAAACAAGTATACCATCTTCCTTTATAAAAAATTTAGTGGTGCATCACAGTTTCATTACTACTGCATTACACTTTATTTAGTAGTTCATTTGATTTGTTTATATACTTTACTAAAGTTTTGTGTTTTTTTTAATTTTTAATGCAGTATGTTTTATACTGTCTTGCAGTAGTTTTTGCATTGCCATGCAGTAGATTTTATATTGTCATGCAATAGGTTTTGTACTGTCATGCTGAATGATTTTCTTTTAAATATTTTGCAGGTTGATTTATGTAATTCTGCAATGGAAGTTGAATGTAGATGTAAGCACTACGAGGCATATGTTCTTTGCTAGCACATCTTTTATGTATTAAGAATAAAGAGTATTAAGGAGTTTCCTCAGAAATACTTGAACAAACGATGGTCAAAGAATGCTAAGCCTTTTAATACTGCAGAGTATCATGTTTCTAATTCGAGGACGAATTATTCTTTTAAGAGGGGAAGAAGTTGTAAAACCCTAAAATCAGAACAAGTGCAAAATTACCAAAATGCCCCTAATGTCAGAAAATTTAATAAAAGCATGAATAAAATTCAATCAAGTGTTATAAATTATAAAGTACATCATGTGACAAGTATGAAATTTTTATAAGATTATAATACCTTATATTATGCAAGAAAAATAATAAATATTATATATATGTATTTATTAAGCCGAAATTATGTATTTATATACTTATACAATTAATTTAAATACATTAAATCAAGGATAATATTAAGATAAATTTATTTTAATAATAAAAATCAGATATTAGTCCATTCAAAACCCAAAATCTCGGCATTTTCTTTTGTATATCTTTTTATATACAATTTTCATTTGTAAATCTCTTGAAAACCATTTCCGAAACCCTAAATAATTTAAGTGGCGGCACCATATTTTTTTCAAGGCAAGGAACGATTTTTCTAGGGTTCTTGGAGATCAAGGGAAGCTAGGAAAATTGCTGGTTCATTGGGTTAAGGTGTGGTTTGATTTATGGTACTCAATTGACTCGAAAATCCTTCATAAATTCATAAAATCATCAACAATTGTCAAAGGTATTTTTATAACTCAAGTTTCATCATGTTAATTCAGTATGTTCATGAGAAAAATTATTAGGCATGATCTAGGGGTCGATTTAGATTAATCATGTTCTAAACCCTAATTTTTAGCAAGAAATGAAATCGGCATTTAAATAATTGTTACCAACGATTTTATATTTTTCTCAGCTTGTATATATCATGTATAAGTCAGATAAAATGCTAAATAATTTTTAGAGGAACTCGAAATAATTATTGTGGAATTTTCATCCTTGCCGATTTCGAATTATGAAAGAAATGAAGAAATAAATTGGAAAACGACTTAGGGTTAGGGTTTGGTTATTTTTCTTATGCTTAATTAATGCCAATGATTGTGTAATGATTTCTTAATAATTGGGGAAAAATCAATTTAGGGTTTTGGTGGATTAAATGCATGCCGAATTAGGTATTTAAAGTAAAGGGACTTGTTTTGTAATTTCTGAAACTATAAGGACTGATTATGGCATGTTAATATAATGTATAGATTCTGAGAAAAATAAGTGGAAGGGTATAAATTGTCATTTGATAATTGTTATGGGTTAAACATGATTAATTATATATAATATATATATAATTCGAATTGTAATTAAAACTGAGGGACTAAAAGTGTAAATTATGAAAAGTACAAGGTATGATCAGTAATTAAAGTATTAAGTATGAAAATACCATATTTGATATTATAAGGGCTTGTTTTGCAAAAATGGATAATTAAAGATCATGTTTAATTAAATTAATAACTAAAAGGACTAATTACGTAAATTATGTAAGATCAAGGATTTGGATTGTAAATACAGAAATAGAAACCTGCTAATTATAGAAACCTGCTAATTATAGAAACCTGCTATTTATAGAAACCTGCTATTTATAGAAACCTGCTATTTATAGAAACCTGCTATTTATAGAAACCTGCTATTTATAGAAACCTGCTATTTATAGAAACCTGCTATTTATAGAAACCTGCTATTTATAGAAACCTGCTATTTTTAGAAAGTCTATTTTTTTGGGAAGTTTAATTATGGAAACTTATTAAATCAGGAAAGTTATCATTTATGGAAAGTTAATTAAGGAAAGTCTATTTTTGGAAACTTACTATAATTAGAAGCTGCTATTTTTGGAAAGTACCCAATATAACAAGAATACTAATCATGAAACATACTAATCATGGAATATGTTAATCATGGAACGTACTAATCAAGGAATCATGCTAATTATAGAAAGTTACTAAAAATAGAAAGTTACTAAAAATAGAAAGTTACTAAAAATAGAAAGTTACAGAAACCTTAATACCAGAACAAGTAACTTATAATGTCTTTAACATGATAGATGCTATTAAGCACGGATTGCTCATGCCCTTATTCTTCTATTTCCTTTACTGCTGGAATAAGGTAGGTATTCGTCTTTTAGTAAGGAACTTTGTTCTTTACATGATTCATCCCCAAACTGCTATGCTTCCCATTTTTATGTCTTTTGCCATGATCTTTACATGTTGATGTTCAAGACATATTCTATTGCCCAAGCTATTTATACAATGCCATGATTTACATCGATTACACTAGTATGGAGGTACCATGACGTGGACACATTGAGGCACTGTGTCAAGACTCTTTTGCGTTGAGGTGATTTCACGCGGGTTCCTTTTCAAGTTGCAGAATATTTTTCCATGTTTGGCCATTATTATTCAGGCGGCGAATGGGTCATCCTAGTTACATGTTTACCCGTTCATGGTGATTGGTTGGTGTCGTGCTCTACTCCCATACCATGTAGCTGATCATCACATATTATTTAAGAAGGTCACCCTCTCATAATGTTGAGGCAAGCCCCTTATTATATGCAGTATTCACGCAATTATTATTATGGACATGTATTATGGATGATATGAGCTCGTGGCCATTCTTATTATTATGTTTTATATATCCAGATTTTATAGAATCTTGAACTTCACGTTTCCATGTATGTAACAGGTTGATTTCTATTCTCATGAGTATTCTAGGCTTTCCTAAGACATTTTTGCTTTTTGATGCATTTATATTATTATACAGGACTCAGTAATTACTTACATGGTTAATTACATGTTCATGAGCGTTATGCTCAGCCGTTATTCTTTCTCTTTCTTATACGGCAGGTTATAGAGGGAGATTGGGCTTGGAGACGTGTGTGTTAGGAAGTGACCCATTTAGCTTCCTTTCTTTTTATTGCAGACACTTTGATGTGCTATACTATCTTGGACACATGTTTTAGTCCTTTAGCCATCTTTATGTTTATTATGTTGATTCATAATCGCGCGAGCGCATGTTTGTTTCGGCTTTTGTTATCATTTATGACTTTAAGCCTTTATTATGCTTTGATATGACACCATGATTATGACGTTTCGGCCTACACTCCGGAGCGGGTTTGGGTCGTTACACCTCCTATGGGAGTTGAGAACCAAACCTTGAAGGAATATTTAAGAACTTTGGCAGTGTACCAAAATTCAACAAGATACTCCTTGTATTAGGTGGGTGATCTTGTGAATGCCTCCCTGAGAAAACATTTTGAAATGAAGTCTGAGACAACCATGAAGGTATCTTTATTAGGATGGTCAGGGTAGAGTAAGGCTATTTTATTATTGGTTTTGAGGGTGATTTCATTAAGATTGAAATCAACTTGTTTTGCAGGATCAAGAGGAATGGGAGTTCCTGGTGATTTGTTTGATTATTTTTGTGTTAGTTTTTTATGAGAGATTTGTTTGTGAAAAGTGATTTGTTTTAGTTTGATTGGGTTATATGTTGTATGATTTGGTGAATTTTTTGAAAACTTCTGAAAAAACATTATATCTTCCATTGAAAATATAAAGTTATTTGAAAGTTTTAGGGTTTAATATGCACGAGTGCTAAACTTCGAATTTAATGGAAGTTAGCAAACATGCTTTTCTGACACCTAGAACAGTGAACAGCCGTCTGTTCAACTGTAAAAGTAGGTGAGAGAAAGTGGTGAGGTCATGTTATCGTTTGGATATTCTTTTTAATAATATTAAAAATAAATAACTTATTTTATAAGAAACTACTTAAAGAAAATTATATTAATTTTGAAAATCACTTTAGCTTTTAAAACTGACCCTTTGATTGATGTTTTAAAAGAGCTGAACTAGGTTCAGGTTTGGCGATATGTTATGCTGAACTGATGGAAAAGTTTTAAGTATCATATGTTTATAAACCTGAAGCGGATGGTCACTAAATCCATAGATCGCTGGCGCACTTGTCAATTTACAACCATATGATACAAACTGAAGAGCATCTTTAAAGTAGATGGTCATTAAATCCATAGATCGTTAGCGTACTTAGAAGATACTCAAAAACTAAAGAATATTTTTGTTTTCAAACCAGATGGTCACTAAGTCCTTATATCGCTGACGCACTTTAAAATACTCTATATAAACTGAACTGAAGGATTTTTCCTTGAAGTTCATTTTTAACACATCGTTGAACCCCTTCAGTCTTCATCTGAAGAATCATTTGAGGGTTCAGGCAGCATACCTAATTCAACTATCAATATTTTGAAAGTTGGTTCATCTAGAGGCTTGGTGAAGATATCAACAAGTTGGTATTGAGTGGGAATGAAATGCAATTAAATGTCCCCTTTTAAGATATGATATCTGATAAAGTGATATCTAATGTCAATATGTTTTGTTCTTGAGTGCAGAACTAATTTTTTGAGATTGCAATAGCATTTGTGTTATCACAAAATATAGTTACCTTCTCATATATGATGTCATAGGCAGTGAGTTGACTCTTCATCCATAGTATATTAGCACGGCATCCAGCAACAACAACATATTCAGCTTTAGCTGAAGACATAGCTACAGATGACTACTTTTTAGCACTCCAGCTCACAAGTTTGCCTCCTAGCAACTGATAAGCACCTGAAGTGATTTTCTTGTCCAAGTTGCATCTAGCATAGACCAAGACTAGTAGTACCTTTTAGGCACCTGAAGTCCTTTTAGGTTAAAACCTAAACATTTTGTGTAACACCCTCAAATCTTAAGTACGCAACGGATTGTTGAATATCCGAGGGCGTTACATTTTTGGTTCAATAGCACAAGATCCTGAGAACGACTACTAAACGTGTCATTTGAAAAATCAAGATACATTGGATTAACAAAATACTTGTTTGTTACATAAGCCTATGACTTCAAATTGTTCAACAATATAAATAAAGATTCCGGTTTATAACAATTTTTCCAAAATGTAATAAGACCCCAAATCTTAAGTGTTGACACTTTAATTATTGACTTCCAATGTATCGTCGCACCTCGTGCCTTATTGACCTGAAAAACATGCTTAAAACATCAACATAAAGTTGGTGAATTCATAGGTTTGTGTAAAACAATAGCAGGACCGCAAGATTTCCAAGTGTATGATTTAAGCAACACATGCAAACATCATAAAAATTAATTACGTTTTCCTAAGCTCATGACACTGAAGCTCGACATGTGTGGATGCAATATATTTCCAATGTATGCCTATGAATGATGTTCTAACCCGAAACATCCCAATTCCGACATGGTATACGTTCGTGGGTTATCGCTACTTAGGCAAACACGTAATCATTGTATAAAATATACACTTGCGTCCAATTTGTAAAACAAAGCATGTT